>WAAE01026743.1:0-30397 GCA_013400495.1 Nicator chloris | reverse complement strand
TCCCCTCTCCTCTCCTCTCCTCTCCTCTCCTCTCCTCTCCTCTCCTCTCCTCTCCTCTCCTCTCCTCTCCTCTCCCCATGTGAAGTGTGTAACATTTGCTCTAGGTCAATGGGAGGCAGCCAAATGCTGTGGTTTTAGCTCCAGTGAATTGTTGGTGCATGGGTGGCTGTTTTAGTCCTTAATCCCCAGTCCCTTAACACGATGGTAATGTGGATTCACCACAGTGACAGAACCAGCCTCCAGGAACAGAGATGTGTTTCCTGTGGGAGCAGAGACTGACTGGCTAGAGGCAGCTAAAGGGATTGGCTCTTAATATCTGTGAGAGAAAAATATGTCTTTCTCAGAGCTTCCCTATTGAGTTGGAGGACTAGGCAGCAATCCTGATGGAACACATCAGGAAAAACGTGACTTTTCAGTGGGCTCAACTAAGAGTGTAGAAAACTGTCTAAGAGTAGAGGAATTATAGGATGTTTTGCTGGAAGCTTAGGTGTAGGATTTAAAGAAAAGTTTGCACTGGGGCACCTGTTTTACTACAGGCTGAGGTGCAAACACATTTTATGAACAGGGAGTGGATAGCATAGTGAAATCTTCCAAGACTTGACTGCAATGAAGGACAGTCCTGATCTGAGAAGATTGAGAGCTTCTGCTTTGAAGAGCCATTTTCTTGGTGGTTTTAAGTATTTTGGTTTTACTTGCTTTGTGGAGGTGGCAACTGAACTAGCATAAAGCAGTGCCATCTCATTTCGTTAGTGGAGAAATAGGTTCAGGGGAAGACAAAAGTGGTTTGGTTCATTCATCCTTGACATCAGAATCTGACTGCAGACAAGAAAAGAAGAGTTTCTGAGGTAAGGGACTAACCTACAATGATTGAGAATGATTTGGATTCAATTCTTTAACCTTCATTCACCGGTTTCAGCCATTCACCCTGTTGTCTCACAGCCTGTGGGTGACTTAAAGTGTTCAATTTCATTCCTAATGCAACATAATGAGCTATTATGAAAATAACTGCTTCATCCACGTTGTGAGTGATGAGAGAAACCAATAAAACATGCAATGCAAATTTTAAGGGAAAAGATGACTGATTAACATGAAACTACATAATCCTCTAAACAGCTTCATTTATGACTGTCCTGGTGCTGAATATACACTAGCTCACAAAAGCAAAATTGATAAAAAAATAACACAATAGTTCTACCAGAATTTCTAAATTAAGTTACGATTACATTATGTCACACTTGGAAGCCCTCTGTCAGATAATGTATTGAGTGATTATTTCACTGCCATCAGATAAAGACATACTTGAAGTGTCTCTCAAGTTAAAATATTTTTCTTGTATTCTTGCTGAAATATAAAGAACTGGGCTCCTGTCTTGACATTGCTAGATTCCTTCCTCTGACCCTGGAGCCTTCTCTTCTCCAGGCTGAACAACCTCAATTCTTTCAGTCTGTCTTCACAGGAGAGGTGCTCCAGCCCCCTGACTATCTTGGTAGCCCTGCTTTGGACTTGTTCCAACAGATCCACAGGTCTTTCCTGTGCTGAGGCCCCGGAGCTGGATGCAGCGCTCCAAGTGGGATGTCACCAGAGCAGAGGGGAAGAATCACCTCCCTTGCCCTGCTGGCCACACTGCTTGGAATGCAGTCCAGGACAGGATTGGCTTTCTGGGCTGCAAGTGCACATTGCTGAGTCATGTGGAGCTTCTCATCAACCAACACCCCCAAAATAATCTCCAACAGCCAGAGAGTACTTGTAAAATAACAAAATAAGGACGATAAGGAAAATCAGAGGTATCACTACTAAAATAACGTCTCTCCAGAAATACAACCATTTGTTTCATTAGCATCAGAGCTCTTCTATACCTAAAGCTAGAAAATACCTTTTTTTGAAGTTCACTAGCTTTCCCTTTTCAAAGAGGACAAATTTAGACAAGACAGTTTTGTCCTTCTAGTTTAAATGCTAGAAAATACTCAGTATCTGCGTACATTAACAAGCTTCACTGTTTAGATCAAGTCAGTTTAAAACCAATTAAATTGAGTACAAACTACTACAGGGACACTTTATTTCAGTCGGGTATATGCCAGTTTCAAGTGGTTTAAAACAAGCTGAAACAACAGGAGATTAAACTAGCATTTACACAAATGTTGCATTACTTTAATTTGAATTGGAATCAGTTTCTTGCCAGGTTCTCCCTAAAACATTGCTTTTTTTTTTTCTCAGGGTAAGCCTGACTATATTAAGTAATACAACTATGTCATGTAATGAACTGCCAGCCTTCAATTGGAGGTTACTGCCTGTTTAGTTGAAATGTGATAATTGCAGTGAAAACCCTACCACAAACATGACACGGAAGATTAAATAAAACACATTATTGATGGGGACATGGCTTCTACCTGAAGGCTTCCATCTAGTCCTACTATATAAGAGTGAGGGAAGGAGCAAGGGAAAGAAGAAGAAATTGATTTTCTGTTTGAAGCTATTGACAGTTCATGGGCAATTACTGATAATAAGCTATTCCATAAGGAGAGAAACCTCTTATGCAGTTGTGTCTTATGTGCCCTCTAATAATTAAGGACAGAAATCCAAGCTGCATTACTGAATTCTGACTCCTAAATTGTCCCCCTACATCCCACAGTACCCTTAGCTTTCTCCTGTATGAGAAGAAACAGGGTGTGCAATGGCTGAGATGCAGCTCTCCATGTGTAGGTAGGTCAGGTATGATGTACACAGCAGCTGCAGGATCAGGACAAGCAGAACTTGTAATTGTTGGGATTACACTGTACCATTTCCCTGAAGGAGCAGTGAGGAGAGGATGAGAGTGCCCATTTGGCCCTCTTTCTGCTTATTTGACAATTTTCAGGAAATTCTGGTAACTGAAATAGTACAAGTGTTCTTAGTCTCCTTCTAATTTGGTTTAAAGTTGCTGATTGACTGAAAAAATAATTGTGAAATGAAAGACATCTCAGCCATAGGCAAAGAAATACTTTGCACAAGTTTCACATATATGTTTAGATATTCTGATCACTTTCATACATATGTGGTTATCATGATATTTTGCAGGTGGGAACATTAAGGACTGGACACATTATGCTTCTTGCCAAATAGAGCTTAGATAAGACACACCTGTGAGGATAAAATGTAATTTCACTTCCAGTCTTGTACCCTAACCTCTGGATCATGTTGATCTTTGGTATTCACTTTCATGGAGAGATCAATGAGTTCACTTGCACCAGGGAGATGGAAAGACTGGGCATAGTAGCTTGCTTATATTTTGATTTTAGAAAACAACTTCACATGGCAAATGGGTTTCCAATTTCCAGTTGTCTTAGCTGCAGCAACAATGGAAGCACTGACCCAGGGAAAAAATGGCAACAAAATTCCCAGTTGCAAAACAAACCTTTCTGGGAGATCAAACTTTACATCAATATTTGAATTTATCAGAAGTTGAGAACCCATTTTTATCAAAAATATCAAAACATTATTGATCTTGGTTTAGAAATATTTGAAATGGAGTTATTTTGCAGTTTTCTAAGGATTTTTAGTTAAAAATAATGGAAAGACTTATCCAAGGTTTTCAAGCTTTGTAAACTCAAATGAATTAATATGTTTTCAAAATGGTTTGGGAACTAAATTTAAAAATGTATTTGTGCGAAAATTATTTGTTTACCAGTACTGATAAGCGATGTTTGCAAAGGCAAAATTTTTGACAAAACTTTCCACTATTCCATTAAAGGCTCTAATGAGCACTTGATGCAATAGAAACCACACAGGGAATTTCCTACGGTTGGCATCAATTCCATCAGAATTGTCAGTGAGCAACACCCAAGATCTTTGCTGCTTTCAATGCCATTGATTAGGGAGGAGGTTTTGCAGACCTGGCAGTCATCTGCAAAACCTCACCAGGATGAAGGGTTATGCTTTGAGATGGTTTTGATCATTCCTGGCAGAACAGCAGCTACTCTTTTGACTCATGACCTTTCACCATTCCTATTCAAGAGCACTTCAGCAAAACTTCTGGGAAAGAATGTGCAATGCCCTAACAGCACCCAGCTCTGCGCCTCTAGGCTGGCTTGCTCCCAGCTCTTCTACTGTTTGTAGGAAATGAGAAGCCTGCTGAATGAAAGGCAGATGGTGTGATGGACAACCTCTGATCCCTATCAGCAAGTTACACAATGTAGGCTCGTAGATCTTTTCAGTACATGATAAAACGAATTGTGCTTTCACCGTCACCAAATTAATTCTTGGTCTTAGTGCTTGCAGACCTCTGGAACTGAAGATGGTTTGCTAGTCCTGTCCAAAAAACTGGGAAGTAGTCGCGCTGTCAGACTGATTCAACACCCTCTTGCTTCATTTTTGCATGAAAAAATTGTCAGCCAAAGGTAAAAAGGCTCTGATAAGTATGGTGAAAAAATATGCAGGCATTTATTTTCATATTCTAATATTAGGTGAAAGATATCTATACAAAAATAGCAAAGGAAAATGGGAAGTAACTTTGAAAATAAAGTCAAAATAAGTTTCATGAAAGTAAGAACACAGGAGTTTATTAATCAGTAAACTAAATAAAAATAAATAGTTTCTGAAATTAAAGAAACCCAGAATCACTGTCCATGAAATTAGTAGAATTGTAGGTTGACACTAGTTATTCGTAATAGTGCAATTGAAATCTATTCCTATATACATAAAGTAGTTTATCTTCTTTGTGTAGAACTAGTCTTCTTGGTGAAGCAAGGAATCTTTAGCATCAAATCCACTGACTTATATTCATTGTCTGGAAAAGTACAGTTGCATCTTTAACCTGTATTTTAGTATAGTCTCTAGATGAGTCCAAGACTTTGTTTTTACTACCTGAAAAAAAGGTCTTTCCCTTATATTTCCTCTGTGAGAATTTCTAGAAGCTCCATCCTTGCAGTTTGAGAACAAATAAAGTGCTGGATGATTAGATCTTGACAATACACTTGAGAAAACTCAGGTATTTTTAATAGGGACTTGGGAGGCAACAAATTTCTTCTCTTCCACCAGAACTGCCTAATGGAATGCCTCTTGCCTCATGTTCAGTTAGTGTCAGAGTTTCATACAAGCTCAGCGTTTGACCCACCACAAATGGTGTGCATTTGTACAGATCCGTGCTTGTAGTGAGCCAAGGTTGCAGCTGCCAGGCCTGGCCAGTGCTGTACAGGGAGCACACGGAGGCAGACCGTGTTTCTGGTCAGCAGGGAGACCTTATAACATTTTTCAGAGCTGCAGGGGATGTGATGGAATGTTTACCTCGTTTCCTATGTCAGATAGAGTGTGGCAGGTGAGAACCAGGACACCTGTGGGAAGAATCTCTTTGAGACTTTTACTCAAGGTCCAGTGCTGGGAGTCTCTGGTTCCCGAATGGGGTGTGTCTTCAGCTGCTGTTTCTCTTGTTGCCAGGAGGGTCAGAGAAGATAAACGGAAGAGCATTCCAAGCCCTTGTTCAGGCTATGGTTGCTAAGTGGCTTTGATTCACAAACTGAGTATCTACCTTGTTTCTGTGGCTCCCAGAAGGGACAGTGAAGATGAATAACATGGAAAAGTGCTTTATAGCTTTAATTCAGGCTTTAATGTTGTCCCCATTCTGGTGCAAGATTCCTCAACATCTGAGGAAAAGGAAGAAAGCGCATAGTGTGTCAAACTGTGTATTAAAGAAGACATGAGAGTAAGTTTTCTTATAAATGTTGGGGTTTTTTTCCATGTGCAGAGACACGTTTGGATGTCATCAGCCTTCAAGGCTTGGTCCCAAAATGCTGTTATTTAGATTAATTGTTTAAGGATCTATCATCACTTCCTTTCCTGGACTAAAGAAGAAGGGAATTAGCTTAGAAAGCAGTGCTTTAGAGGTGAAGAACATTCAGCTCTTCTACAGCCAGCTGAGGAGGGGGTCAGGGGAGGCAGGCTGGGGCGTAAAGGAAGAAATCCTGCTGAGAGGTGCCAGTGGGAGCAGCATGTTCTTTTTTCTCATTCCTCGTATGAGATATCCAAGGTCACTGGAAACTGTAGAACTGGCTAGGAAGCTTCCTGGTATTTCAAGACCTTCAAAGTAATCAGTAGAGAACAGCTCATGGCTAAGAATCAGACTACTGCCTGTTTCAAGGAGACAAGTATTTCTTCTTTCTTCATGTATATTTGCAAGTAGACTTACACACATGCACACACTGTGGTGTTACCCCTGGATTGCTTCATCACAGCTTTACTCTTTATTTGTCTTATACTTGTAAAAAACTGTTTCCTTTACTGCCAGCTTTAAATGAAAACATGGTGGTTGAGCTCTGGGGACTAGACAGTTTGCTTTAATTATCAGATAAATAGTTTTTGGGGATAATATCAGGAGACTTGGCTTTGCTTCAGCCACAGCAGTAGCCTAAGCATCCCCTGCTTCTGCCTGCTACCTTGCATTGCATACTCACTTATGTTAATACCACTTTGGATGGAGTAACATGATGCCACTTCTCAAAAACAAACAAACAAAATCATTGGAGAAGTAAGAATGCTGTTTTAAATTGTAATAAACTTCAAGTCTACCTTGCAAATCACCTTGTAGCTGCAGGAACAGTTGTAGTGGAACAGCTGAGAAGCCAACAAGGATTGCTCAGGATGGGTCCAATGGCCAAAAGAAAGACTTTGCTGTGCTAGAGTAGATAAGTACAATCAAATTGTTTGATTTTGGCATCTTAGTTTACAAGCATTTATATGTCAATGATGGACCCAAAAGAAGACAAAGCAATAGCCAGGAAGGAGGATATCCCATTTTGGCAGTGGTAGTCACTGTACTAGTTCAAGACATACTGTGAAACTCACCCTTCAGTGTTAAAGAGTCTGTAAAAGCAATTTTTCTGCCAGGACAGGGATTATCTTTTTAATGCGTTTGTAAAATACCTGACACAGGAAGGGTGGGGTCTTCCTCTGATAGAAATGGCAAGAAGAATAGAGCACTTCAGGAAATCTTGCACTCAGCAAGAGGAGCTTAATCTCATTAAAGGGACATGAGGATGATACACTGTATAAGCTGATTAACATTTACGCAGAGAACACTACTACTTGTATGAGGTTTGGAAAAAGGATGCCTATTTATAGTGTGAGGAAACTGAAAAAAATAGCTTCTATTAAAAAAACCCCAAGAAACCAAACCCAAACCAGATAAAAGAAAGGTGTAAGAAAAACCATCTTTACACTATTGCAGAAGAGTTCTACAGTAATGCAAAACAGACCTCCCTCTTTGCCTTCACATCCTGAATTTTTCTTTCTGAGTATTTCTCATAGATTGAGTGGTTTAATAGAATAGAAAACAAAAAGATAAACAGTCAAATTACTTCAGACATACTTAATTGAAACTTAATTTAATGCTTCTGAAAAGCACTGGATTAGCAACATCAGAAATTGAATTATTCATCCACAGAACAAGAACTTTCCATGCAGTACTGATGACATCTTTTCATCTAATCCTATGAACAGGCCTCCACACGGAGCAGCAGAAAATGTTTAGATGAGAAATAGAGTTTTTTACTTCTCTGATATAACAGCAGCTGGCACTTTTTATTTGGGGCTGGTAATCGTTGCTTACTAGGATCTGAACTGAAATGACAAGCTTATTTTTTACTTGGTTCTAGAACATCCTTAGATCAACTCAAGTTCCTAAGAACTCTTGTTACTGAGTTATGGTGGGTTTCAGCTGGTGACCTACAGCATAAAGGACCTAGTTCCCATTACTGACTCCCTTAGCAGCTTGCAAGCTATTGCTTTGCCAAATTGACATTTGCTTCTGCTATCGAAAATTATCCACAGTTGGGATATCCCTGTAATTTTAGAGATGAGGTCAGATATAATCTCACACAAATGTGTAATCGTATAATCAACCTGGCTTAGTTTTTAACAGTATCTTCAAAGACTTTTTAATGGGCAGCACTTCCTCTTAAAGTTAGTTGTGCACTTCAAAAAGGGGGAGTTAGGGCATGGTCAGACAAGCTCCAGCAAACATCGCTTTTGCTTTTGCAGTTTGAGAAATTACTGCCCCCAGTCTCTGTCCAGGCTCTCTCCCTAAAGTCATCATCCCTACACCAGGTTTTGTAGGAAATTGCCTGAGACATGAGAATCCGTTTCCTTTCGCTGACTTAGTAATGTGTGTAATAACCTCCAGGAGATCTGGTGCAGCTTCAGCCAAACCTGTCATTGTGGAAACAGAGAAATGTGAGGCTTATGTGCCTCAGCTTGGCCACAGGGTACAGTGGGCCATCTGGAGAAAACCAAATCAATTATGACAAAGAAAAAGCCAGGGACACTCTTGCCAACATGAGTGGAGGTCATATCTCTATGGCTCTTGTATGACCACCCTTTTTACCATAAAGATCTATGCCTACAGTCTGTATTTAGTTCTCATTTTCTACATGATTCTCTGGCCTGTATTTCCCATCCTTTGGCTATTTGCACCAAGTGGAAGAGGTCCCTGTTGCTGTCACCTACATGCTTTGTAACTCTGATTGGTAAATAAAATTAATCTGACAGTATCCTGCTTAGACTAAACCAAATGGCCAGAGTTGATGCCGCGTTTATGATTGTGCTTCAAAGGTTCTCATGAAAACATCCAAGCAAGAAGGATTCTAATTTATGGACAGGGATAATTTACACATAAATGACTGGGCTTTTGTTCATAACAAATTTTAAGCATATCACAAGATTTAGGCAAGGTAAAATAGTCTGTTAGGAGTGAGAACTGTCACACAGCCTATTGAAGCACACAAACCATTTAGATAGGTAATTAAATTGTTTACCTTAATCAGGAAAACCCTTGTGAGGCTTTGAGAATGTCCTATTTTGTAGTCAAGATATAAAATATTTTCTAATGGGTCTGAAGTTTATGAGGGGAAAAATATTTCCTCTGTGAAAGGATATTTGTGAGAGGAATCTCAACTGAGAGCAATACATTAACAACAAGTTCTCTAAGCATCCCTTTCTGCAGTGTTTTACCATGGGTGAAGGTAGTTCTGAAAAAAATACCTGGAAAATTAATAGGAATATATAATCAATTCACTGAAATATGTAAGTGAAACCTGAAACATGCTTAGTGCTCATGCTTCAAGCTTGCCTGCTTTTAAATGTTCCATAGGGTCAAATTAACTGCTGCGGTTTGCTGTCAATGGCTGGCAGCAAACATATTGCTCAGTACATCCAAATATGACATTTCAAATTGTTACTTAATCTATACAGAAAGGACTGATTGTCACATCTTGATATATTTAGTATGGGGAGATTGATAAAAGTTCACTCTGCTGCTTTTGGAAATAATAGAATGTTATTGAATCAAGTGAGGCTCATGCAAGGTGTGCTATTGCTGCTGTAAATTAGAATTACAGCCCATATGGTGACAGGTCCATGGTGGAATGGTCTCTCTAATCTCACACTGTCTTTACTAAGCTGTCTTCCAGGAGAGGTATGCATATTATGAAATATTTCTGTTCCTTGCACTTAATGTATGAGTAAAGTATGTGTTAGTGCTCTCTGGGAGGGTCTAGAATCCATAAAGATGTAAAATATATGTTGGATTGCAGTTTTATTAGACTGCCCAACACATGTTGAATAACAATCTATAAAACAGTAATAATTTTTTCTTTTCAATGTTGACATTTTAGTCTTTTTTAAAATTCCAAATTAAAAAAAAGGAAAAGGAAAATTAATGTCATGACAGTTTTCCCTCCATCTTTTTGTAAGAATATATACTCTACGATATTGAACTTTCTGTTTCAGTCTGTACAAGCGCTTCTTGTCCCAAAATAATTTAGACCCTGTTGACCAATTTAATTCGAGGGCTTTTTGCAAGGGGTCGGTATTTCACAGATATTAAGTTGCTACAAAGCTTATAAAAAGATTTTACCAAGTAGAACAGACAGATCATTGTGACAGAGAACTTACAAATCCCTCCATAGCAGGAAACGTGCAATATGAGCTCAAACCTTGGCAGACTAGACAGGATTCACATGCAAGATCGATCTTGTGATTCAAATGCAAAGTAAATCTCATTTGTATCTGCTGTTCACAGAGCTACCTGTTGGATGATCAGCCTTTGCTCTTCCTCTCCCCACTTTCTGTGGTGCCTCAAATCAAATAGTCCAATAGCACATCTGGGCAAATCTAACGATGCACTGCTATGGGAAGGGGGAGCGCTACTCCTGCCTTGCCCCTCCCCTGCCACGCCCGTCTCCTGCCATCCTGTCGTGTTCCCTCCCGTGTGCTGCGGGTTCAGCTCACCAGCCCTAGAAAATGATCATTTGCTTCTCTGGAGTTTTTTCTGGGTCACAGAGTGGAATTGGTTCAGTACAAGTCTTGTGAGTCCCCTGGCTCTCACAAGGGGGTGGTGAGTGTGTTTAAACAGCAGCAGGGTAGCAGCAGTGAGCTGCTAGATTGACTCCATTTGATTGGTGAATTTTATTTGAAGGCTACTCTGCTTCTTGCAGAGATTATCCACACATGAGGTTTTGAATTTCTCCTAACTGATATTGTATCTTCAGTTAATTTGACTTGGCTTTCCTAGGAGCATCGATTTCAACATGAAACCTGGCAGCTGATAAAAAGCTGGCCACAGATCAGGTGTAGAAAACACAGACTTTGAAAAGAGAGGTCTAGAAACACAGTCCAGAAAGAGAGGATGCTGGAAATTTGTGAGGTGAAAAACCACACCACAACCATTTACTGTGTGCTTTGAAAGAGGGAGTGATCCAGTGCATGTAGCTACGCTAGAGAGGAGGCCAATGTCCCAAATATCCACATCACCTGCCTGCTGGAAATCCTTGCACCCAAAGATATCAGAGGGGGAAGGTGGCACAGCTGCCATTTGTTCCTCACGGTCATGACTCGGGCAGGCGATTAGCCCTGGGCCTGTTCTGAGAGAACGCTATTGCCCTGGAGATGTGTCCATTTAGATTCTTGAAATGATCCTATTGTGGACAAAAAGCTGGGAATATTATTACTGGAAAGACATTTCTTAGAAATTGAAAGAAAATAATGAGGATGCAAGACTTCCCACAATTAAATGTGAAGCAATCACAATTGTAAGGCGCAATTAAAAGGCCTTAGAGTTCTAGCTAATATTTAAACTGATTACAACAACTGAAAATGATAATGATTCTTCTACAGGAAAATGAAATATTTCCAGTATTGGTAAAAATATTTCTGTGCGAAACACTTCAGGCATTGACATATTAGACAGGGATTATACTATATATTTACTTAATGCTTGGCTTTGACTTGTATAAAATAATGATGTCAATCCTTTGGAGTCTTGAGGAAACTGGACTTTAAGGAGTGGAGAGTTCATTACTGTTTTTAGCCTTTCTTGATGAGAGAGGTTCCCAGATCCCACATGTGTGCATGTATATGTGTCCATCCATCTCTTGCTCTCAGTTATGCTGATTTCAACAACAGACATCACAATGGTGATCGCACAGAAATTAAGACCTTTTCATAAAACCAGGTATATATAAAAAGCACTTGCTAAGTGCAAGTATAGCAAATTAGTTCAGCTCTTACTACAACCCTATTCAGAATTCATATATCTAAGAGAAACAGGTTTACTTTATCCTTAGGTAATTAGAGGTCACACCTTTGTAGACACCAGAAAGTCCAACCATGATGCACAAATCTGTAGGAAACAAGGCTTCTGCTTTTCACATCATCAGTTGTGTAAAGACAGAAAACCAGATATTTTGCTTTTCATGCACCACCTTCTGCAATATTTGCATATTTCTTTGTGTTGGGAGTTAACCCTGGTAGGCAGTTAAGCCAGAGCCAGTGCAGTCTACTGAGAATACTTTGTTTTCAATTTGGTAATGAAAACTCCTGTCATAGCCATTTTCGTAGCTGAAGACTATGACTAAGTGAAGCAGGATCCAAGTCAGCCACAGCACACAGCAGAGGAACGTATGAATGTGACTGCCCCATAAAAACATAATTTATACAGAACAAAGGAACCTTTACAGGCTACAAAGCATGATATAAAAATTGGAGCCACATCGGCTGCCTTTGGATTCCAGCACTGCAAATTGTCTAAACTGCATTTTGTAATTAAGCACCATTATCAAGCCACTGTTAAAGAAGATACATTGAAGGTCAGAAGCAAACAAAGCAGAATGAAGCTCCTGAAAGCTAAATTTTTCTGCTAAGGAGCAGTGTGAATTACCTGCATTGCTATGGCCAAAATTATTACCATATTCAAACTTGCTAATTTAACTCTGTTTTGGGTATCTCTGTGGTACACCATAATTTGTCACATAAACACTCTTGACTGAGTCCTGGTAAACAAATAAAAAAAAAAATAATAATAGGATGGTACAGCCTATTTCAGGTATCAATTCAATATTTTAACATTCCTGGATATACTGTGGATTAGGAAGCTTGGGACAGAAAATCAGTAGAGATTTCTGATCTCCACCAAATCAAGATATGTCAACACGTTGTGGTGCTGTGGACAAAAGAGCTGATTACATTCTTTTTAATCTGTAAGGATCCTCTTTTCACTGAGATGAAATTTTCTTGCAGGAAGTTTATCAAAATTTCACATTGAGTAGAAACACTGATTTTTTTTTTTTAATTTAAAAAAGGTAAAATTGGATAAAAGGTCTTCTTTTTATTTGTTGTTCACAACTAGGTTCAGTTTAATGCATTTAAAACTTACAAACTGCAAAGTTACCAACACATGTATTTTGATGAAGTCTACTATAAAGAGCATGTATTCAATTTAATGTTACTTCAATTATTTGCATTTCCTCCATAACTTTTCATTTATATTGCCTTTATCAAAGAAAGTATTTCACTGTGGATAATCAAAGAAATTTAAAGCATTTTGTTGTGGTGAAACCAACACAAAATGTATTTACATTTTGTAAAGGCAGTCAGGATTTACAAAACAGGACAGTATAACAGAGCCAGGTTTATAAATATAACAAGTTTCATGTTGTGAAAATATTACCTAGTACCTAAGGCTTGCCTGAAGCCCCAGCCCCTCCTGACATCTGACAGAGTGTTCATATCTCATTTCTGCCCCATAAGGAAAAGTGGCAAGTCCTCTTAGTCAAGTGTCTAGTCAAGTTCCCAATTTGCATCAATTTAGCTATTTCTAACAAATCTTTATTGACACAGGAGAAAGAATATCCCAGTGATTATAGCCACAGGCTACTTCTGTGATCTTGAGCAGTCACTTAAAGGCAGAATTGCTAAAAAACATAGTAATCAGTCAGTAGAATTTCCAGGGCCTGTTTGTCATAGAGAACAGTATGAATTAGGCACTTGGTGCTTGCAAAAATCCTGTCTACGTGTCTTTGGCCAAGCTCAAACTGCAGAGCAGTTGCACTGCAGGGTTCTACATCTTGTGTGCACAGATTTTCTTCCCATGGAAACCAAGGCATAGGGTGGGGAGAGGAAGATTTTCCTCTCAGAGATTGAGCTTGCATAAAGCTGACACACTGGGAAGCACTCTTGCCGCACTTGAAGCAACTTCAAATATCTGCACAATTTTAAGCTTCCAAACAAAGTGTTAAAATGTGTTTAAAAATCAAGCTCCTTATTGCTCTGAGACTTGTTTCCCCATCAGTAAGACAGAGAAAATAATTGTTTTCTCACATGGCCATTATAAAGAAAAATACATAAACAATTTCACAGAACTCAGAAGCCATACAAACAACAGCCAAGAAACACGTGACTCCGTCTGTGCAGGGACTGTATTACCAACAGGGGAAGAGAAGGTAACTATTAATCCTGCTATTAATGCAGCTTTGTGCAGAATGTATGTCCCCATTCACGGGGCAGTAATATTTGTCCCTGGGATCTGATCCATAGGTAGAATCTTCCTATTCTGGTGTCACTAACAGGCTGCCTCTGACATCTTTTCCATCCCCAATGGCTATATAAATCATCACCAACAACTGCATATAAACATTTAATCTTGGATGTTCATTTTTCCAAACTAACACTCAACGTACGTCCAGGAAGCACTATGGCTAAAGTCCACTTTTTCCCTGAACTGTGGGAGTTATTTATAGTGATAAATGAGAGGATTTTTGAGAATATAGTCTCTATAGAAACTGGTGGTGGACTAGACCAAAGAGGTTTCTTAGAGGAAATTCCCTGCTCTTCTGTCTTCGTAGATGGTGCCAGAAAGAGCTTGAGCTCCTTGCTGGCTGGGAGGGCAGGATGCATTTGGCATATTTGGTATTATTAACTTCTCTTCCATGAGTCAAAATGTAAACACTCGCAATTGACAGTATTTACTTACATAAAAATATTTTTTCAATTGTATTTCAGCCAGTTCCATTTGCTCACATTACTTACATTCCAAAAACTCAAGGGAAGTTCCAGCACACATACACAAAATTGCAATAAGATGGTGCTAAGGTTGCTGACTCTCATGCCTAAATAACACAGAAACTAAAAGTACAGGAAATCCTGAGTTAAGGCTCTTTTACAAACTTTAGACATAATTTCCTTTTTCATACATAATACTTCCTTCAGTACTGGTGGAATCAATTTGTGGCTGGCTGTTCTGGCATTGGGACAATGATGTGGCAGCAGAATACAGCAAATCTGTGCAGATCCATTTCATTTCCACTTATATGTGTGGTATTACCATAAGACCAAAGCTTTTAAAAGCAAGTAGGGATTTTGAGTACTTAAAGCTGAGATGTCTGAAGGGCTTTAATTTTTGGAGATTGCTGCCAGAAGGAAAACTGAAAATCATTTTAAAAAATTGGAAAATCCTACATGGAGCAGGAATCCTGATAAGAGATGCAGTCTCAGGTATTGCCAGTCATGGTCAAATTGCTTGCCGTATAGAGATTTTAACATCCTTCCAATGCCTAATAATTCACTTTTCTCAAGGGACCTTATGAAATCCAAGTCTTATAATAAATATCAGTCTTTCCCTGAAGGGAACTCCTGCTGTGAAAGATAATAGTAAATTGCATTAGCACGTTTCCTGTAGCCAAAAGGGTCTGCACTATGGGTGCAATCATTAAAAGCCCCTCACCTACTGAGGTGCTACCAGTTTGGGAGGCAGGTTGCATACTTTGAGACCTGCCAGTGAATTGAGCTTGCTGCTGGGAAAGGAAGCAATAAATGTTTAGATGCTGATAGCAACATTCTCGCTATTTTAAAACAGGAAATTAAAGAGCAACTTGTAGCTAGAACAGCAAGGAGTGTCCCAGTAGTCATTCTGGATTTGGTTACTGCTTGGAACTTGCCCAATATAGCAAGGACAGTGCCGCAACACGTGAGAACCATCTTGGTTTTTTTCATTCTCACCTACCAAATCCTCTCCCACCCCCCAGAATCCAGCCTCCTTTGGCACTGCTCTGGCACCAAAAAACCTGATAGCAGAGCTATAAAAGACACCCATTACTTTGGCATCTTGAGATGTTTTAGAAGATATTTAACTGTATCTTCTAGTCTCAAATAGCACAAAGTTTTCAAGGCTTTCCTTAATAATAAAACCTCATTTATAGAATGGCAAAATCAAACCTGATTAACTAGATAACAATAAAAATTATATATACACTGAAAACATTCTGTTCACACAGAGTAACAACTTCCTTGATGAGTGGTCCATAGTGAAGTTATTTTCATTTCATATTTCACCTAAGATGATGCAGCACTGCAGCTGAAGGAGTGGAACAAGTCGTCTACCCCAGTCAGTAAGTGGCATGTTCTCACTCTGGCTCCTTCATATCATACCTAACAAAAACACAGCTGCAAGGTGAGTCAGTCCAACTGGCTGATCCAGTGGAAAACTAACTCTGAAAAAAAAAGGAATAGCTTCTCACTGGGTCAGATCACTGCATCAGGTCCTTCTGAGGCTGCATGGCTTAGATCTGGTAACAATGGCTGAGGGAGAAAAGGGCAAAGCAGGGCCCTGTTTTCCCACCAGCTGCCATCAGTAGAATCCCCTACCTATAGCACGAAAATTCACCCTCAGGTAAAGATTGTGCAGTTTGGTGTAGGGACAGCTGGCATCCTCCTCTCTGTGCACAAGTGAAAACAGTGGACCACCAGGCAAACAGAACAGAGTGCCACCATGCCCTTACCTGTCAGGCCGAAAGCAGGCTGTGACAGACTGCAGCTGACTGCTGAGAAGAGCTGGTCTCAGGCTGGCAGGCCTTAATTAAGTCAGCAGCAGGAAATGGCTACAACAAGGCCTAAACACCTGAGGGATTTAAAAATAGGCATTGTCACTTCACATTGTCACAAGAAGCATATTTGAAATTAGGATGGAATTTAAAAAAGCAGTGTCAGGAGCCACCCTGTCCCATCCTGTTCAGCAGCTGAGCAACTATATTTTGCAGAAGTGCAGAAATGCTTGTCATGTGTAGTTCCATTCATCATCAATCTTTTCAGCAGTTTGGCTTATATGTGAAGAAGAAACCTGTACTGATGTCCACCCTTGACAGAAAATGAGGAAGCCATTTCATCTATGTCATCATAGGTTGGCTACTTGTCCCAGACAGTCATTAGAGGCCACACCAAGAAATACCTCATGTCATTCTTTTTCCTTACTTTGCACATCTACATTAGATGAAATGGATTGTGCTCCACAAGACACATACTTCTTCCTTTTGACAGTAAAGGGAACTTAGGATGATTAGCTCAGGTGCAGGTGTCAGTTTCTAACAGCAGAAGTTAAGTGAGATCCATCTCATCTGAGGAGCTGTCACATTCTGTCCAGCTGTAGATGATGACATAACATGGTACTATGATCCAAATATTCAGGACTAAATGTAGTGTGACTCTGAATGACTTGGCTATGCTACTTCTGTCACCCTATTTCCTTAGAGGCTTCCCCTACCTAGTTAACCTCATATCAATCTCAATGTGTCAAGACAAAGCTACAGGAAATTCATATCTGCCTTAACTCAGCACTGTAAAGGAAGAGATGGACTATATTTTTTGGATTTCAGTAATAACATTTTGATAATAAAGGATCAGAGCAATTAATTTCAGTAACCTTTCTGCAACTGCCTTGTATGTTGTTT
The DNA here is from genome assembly GCA_013400495.1 of Nicator chloris. Taxonomy (NCBI): domain Eukaryota; kingdom Metazoa; phylum Chordata; class Aves; order Passeriformes; family Pycnonotidae; genus Nicator; species Nicator chloris. The sequence goes on along the minus strand of WAAE01026743.1, from coordinate 13,376 downwards.
TGTTCAATTTAGTTCTAGAAGTTTGAAGAAGCTGAATGGCTTCTGTTTTGCTAGGCATCTTGGTGAATCTCATCATCAAGGAAATGTTACCCTAATTTTTACATGGAATGGCCTCTCATTTAGTCTAAACCTGCACATTCCTGTTACAGCTTCCTTTACAGCAGCAGAAATCTTCCCCTCTTTTGGTACTGATACTCCAAAGATTTTATGCCATTACTGTCTGATACTTAGTACTTGGTGATTTAGGTATATCTGTGTGGATCTCTTTGCAGAACAAGCCAACAGGCCACAAAAGTACTGCTTTGGAAAATCTTCCCTAAAAAAGTTGACTTTAAAGAAATCTGTTTTAATTGATGCTTTGACCTGTGAAGAATTTATCAGGAACTCCTGGAACTTTTACAATTATTCTGGGTTTAGAATCTTTTCCTCATACCAGCTACTGGTAAAGGACAACAGCTCAGGGGCTACTTTAGATTTAGCCTGTGCTGAGCCTTCAACACTTCCTCAGTTTTCAAGTGTATACAATATGCACTCTGACTGTCCTAATTTTTTTTTTAAGCAGTATGAAAAAATACAGAAGTCAAACCCAACTGATATAAGTCAATGGAAACGAAAAAAGGGCTCAAATACGCAAGAGACTTGTTTCATCTTGACAAGCAGAAGCTGAGCACTCAATATCCAGAATCTTAGACCATAATCAATGCAATGGAAAAGGCAGTGGCATGGTGATCTGATTGTGAGGTCTTGACAACTGACAGCATATTTCATATTTGTCCTAAAATCTCTGCCACCAGTTTAAATTCGGTATATAGTTTAGATAACACGCAAGTGAAGTGAATTGATTTTGTAGTTACAGAAAAGGACTTGAAATGTATTGCAAAATACATTCCAAAGTTCAGAAACTGGAAGAAAAATCACCACTTTTCCTCCAACTGCCTTTAATCTCACAAATTTTGCATCACTTTCTTGATTTTGTGAGACCCAGTTTGAGATCTCTGAATGGCAATATGTGGAGTTACCATATGGCAGTAAGCGAGGCTATTGTATCATAAATAAAATAATGTCTTTTTGGAAAAGACATTAATGAAAACAACACTTTCAAAGTAGCTTAATTGTTACAACAGCTCTGGAATGGAACTTGACACTGCAGTGATGGCAAACCCATGAGCTTTTCCCTGACGACTATAAAAAGAATTTTCTCCAAATTTTAATGGACATTATAATATAGATGGGACTGAATGCATACATGTCTAGTGAGGTTGTCCAATATTTCCTATTATGAGACTGTTTCCAGTTATTTGTAACTTTGCCAAAGTTTAATTATTTGCACTGAAATTTTCCACACTGAGCATCTGCACAAGGCTGAATTTGGCTTTTTTTTTGGAGACAAACAACTCAGTCATTTCCACGATCAAGACTAAGGGAAGAGATGGGGTTTTTTTCCTAAAAAATACAACAGCATTTCGGTGAACATTTTTGGTGCTACTACCACTTGTAGAGTGGCTTAAAATTGGGTGAAGGTTTCCCTTTGTGGCAAGCATGTGCTTCTCTCCATCTCCTAATAGAATTTGTTAAGTTTGCCTAAGTTGTAATCCTTTGGGGAAAAAGAAAAAAAAACAACAAAACAGTTCACACATGCTCAGTACAAAAGTCTCAGGTGTCAGCAGTTGCATTTCTCAAAGATTCTGTAATTATATAACATGTCCCAGACTGAGGCTGAGCAGGATTTTCCTTGCAACTACAGCTCTATGTCATTCTGGGCTGCAGTCCAAATCGGAGTGCAGAAGCTCTATTTCTGCCACCTACTCCAAACAGGAAGTGAGAAGGAGGAAGCTGCACTATTTAAAAGCAGAGCTTGCAAAAAGCTGATCTGCCTGGAGATGAGGAGCAGACAGGAACCAGGACACCAGAACACAGAGACACAGTGAAAGAGGAGGGAACTGAGGCATTTATGGTGATAGAGACAGTAAACTGTGCCTGGAAATGAAGATGAGATTCAGAGCCAGCAAGAATGAAAAATGTTAAGGAGAGAAAAAAGGTTGCTAAAACATTGGCAGCTGTGAGAATGACTGAAGGATTCACTGGGTGAAGGATTGGTGCTGGGCAATCTACAGAGAAATTTATGGTTGAGAAGGAAAGGGGTCAGGAGAGACAGAATAGATTAAAAGTTAGAAAGGAAAGGAACTAGTGGAAGGAACCAAATGTGCTGAGAAATTGAAATGGAGCTGGAAGGAGGACAGAGGTTAATGAGAAAATAAGACTCAGGCGGTGACTGGTAAAGGCAGAAATGCTTAGGCTTTGAAAGAATAAATTCAAGCATCTATGTCCTGTGGATGAGTATTCAATCTGGACTTTGTAGTGGAGCCCAAGAACCTTGATTTCAACAATTCAGTCATTGTTCAAAATTAGGTTAGAAACTGAACAATTTTAAATTTTTATTTTTATTTTTTTGGCACCTAGATAGGACAGAAAATATTCCTAGTCATTCTGTTTAAATGTCAGGAGACTATGCAGGGCATCTACATTTTCCTAACCCATTGATAAAATCTACACATTTAGGCATGACTGGAAAATATTAGAGGGTTTTTTTTTCCTAGCATGAAACAAAAAAAAAAAAAAAGAAATTTATCTACACGTGGAAAAGCAACAACATTTTTAAGACTCCAAAGTAAGGATTTAGAACTTAGGAAATGGAAAAATGAAAGCTGTACAGTCATGGAGACTGTATGCTTGCTCTTTTGTGTTTAGGTGGACACAATTACACGGTCACTTATTTGTTTATTTTTTTTACCATGGTACTACACACCTTCTTCCTCAAAATCCCTGTGTAGTTCTTAGAAAGCCATCTCCACCAAAAGCTTTTCATAGGTGATGCCTCTTTTTCTGGGTGCCTCACTCACCTGGTGTACAATGATCTAGATTATAGAAGTGTTGTGCACTTGAGTAGTCAACTTGAAAAATTACAGCTCAAATAAATAAATTGCTAAGTTATGGCTCAAGATCACGCACCTTGAAGAGAACACTCTAAAATACAGAATAGTTTTGATCTCACCTCTGCAGAAATCAGGAGTGGCAATGTCACTTTAATTCCTAGAAGTGTACCACAATATTTCACATACTCATATTTGTGAAGCACTCAGACAGTACAGTGATGAGAACTACTGCAAATATCAGGAGGAGATTAATCATTCTGTTGTTATGTAAGATTTTAATACTGTGAAACAAACAAGGTAAAGAGTCTCATACTGAACAAGGACAAGAAAACAAAAAAACCCCAGATATATTCTTAAAAATATCTGCCACCCCGAGTGCTAACTGATGCTTGGATTTTGAAGACAAAAGCCCTATATGAATATGTGAATAAAGGGAGATGAGTAAAATTTGGATACAACCTTACTTCTGGCATTTCCTACATTTTGATTACTTGACTTTGCAGCTTTAATATCATTCTGAACGTCTGTAATTCAGTGTCTTATGCAAACATGCATATCCTTAGGATTCCTGCATATTATAATCACCAGTATCACCAAAACCCCAAGATGGCATTATAGTTTTGTTTTACAAAGCTGTTTGAAAACAAACATACTTTTTTTCCTGAATTGCTGTATGTAGTTAAAATTCTTCAAAACCTTTCTCTTCCCTCTCTGTTTCCACCTCTCTCCTTCATTTTTTTACAAATGCCTTCTTCAAAAACTGCAGGACTAGCTCTGGCTCAAACAGCTGCAGAAACAGCTTGGCTTCAGACATTTACCACAGCAGATTTGCTTAATCAAACAACCATCAGAGCAGCTTTGTTCCAAGCAGTTGCCAAAAGCCTGTCATGCTACAACTTCAAAAAGCTGCTCCAGCAGCTTTGCTGCTCACCAGAGATGATCATCATGCATGGAGGTGACATCATACATTTCTAAGTAGGAAATCCGGTGGTATTAATGTTCAGTATATTGGTACAGTATTATCCATCAAATTAAGGTATTTGTAGTAATGAATGCATTACTTTCGAGTCCATGGCCACTTTATCTAGTTTATATCTTTCACAAAAAAAAGTGTTACTTTGTCCTAGATACTTTCTGTGGTTGGCCTCTGTCCAAACTTGAATTATACAGAGTTGGAAGAAAATTCTTCCAGCAGCTTTAAACACAAATCCATCAGAATCAAAGACTAGGAAGCCTGCTGTATGGTCATCACCAACCATGCCATATTTTTAGATTCTGGTCATCACCAACAACTGCCACTTTTTTTCAGTTTCGATAGATTTTTTTTGTTTTACCTGTATTAAAGCCTTAAGTGAAAGTGACACTGATTTCCTGAGGCAAACCTACTCCAGAGGGTCAGTACCCCTACCTTCAGCAAGTTTATCCTGTCTCCATGGACTGATAGAACAATGATCACTTCTCTCTAAAACACCCCTCTAGGAGTCTTCTCTCCTTTAGGGGACACAACAACAGTTCTTTCACTCTAGATTCACCAAATGTGTGGGTTTTGCTTTGCAATTGTTGTCACTGCTGTTCTCACTTGTCTTGGTCAACTCCTTTCTTGAAGAGCAATGCCCAGAGCTGGACACTGTAGTCCATCTGAGACCTTGACAGCTGTGAGAGGAGTGGAGGGATTACCCTCTGTGAGCTGCAGGCTGTGGTCTTCTTAAAAGGACTCTGCACATAGTTAGAGCCAGAGAGGATAAGTACTGTACCCTAAATGTCACAGGCACCTAAATCTCACTTGGGAATACTCAGTAAGTATGCAGGAATATATTGTCAGCTAACAGATTGAATTTTGAACATACAAAAAGTTCTGGTAAGTAGAAAAATTTGTAGCTTTAAAAAAATGTACACAACAATTTCTCTTGGTGGTATAAAAATCTGAGAAATTAATCACTGATCTGTTCTTGTGAACCGACATTTTTTGGAAGTCTAGAAATAACAGCTAAACCATAGCAGCTAAATCTTAAGGTTTAATTCAAAGAGATCTGTGTTAACTTTGTTAAAATTCTCATTATTTCTCAATTTTCTGTCATGCTTTTTGCAAATTATATACCTTAGATTCCTTAGATTTCATTACAGATGTCCTGTTTGGGCATATCTGTCATGCTTCATATCTGGGCATTTTCTGTCATGCTTCTTTCCTCTAGACAGTCTTTATTGGGCATTCTTGGCTGCCTCTACTCATGTTTTCAGGATAGGATAGAACAGGATACAGTATTACTGTTTATTTATTATATCCATTGGGAGATGTGATTTTATGTTTATAAGATGGGTAAACGATCCCTTGAAAGCTGTGAAGCTTTTCTAATGGCCACTCAACTAGAGCAAGTTACCAAATCTCTTTTGGTAGTACCACTTCTTGAGTGCAAAATACCATCTAGAAATGGATAACACTTCTACTCATTTCAAACTTGCCTTCTGCTTGCTCCTTCCTTTCATTTTTCCTCCTTCTCATCATTATTTAAAATAGAGTCTTGGCAGAAAATTCTCTTCAAGCCTCTTTTTCACGTAACATATGGATGACCCCATTTCTATGTGCTTTGTGTTCCACTTGGGAACTTTAATCGCTTTGGAATGAGAGATGATAGAACCAAAGAAACATCAAGGTTGGAAGAGACTCTCAAGGTCATCCAGTCCAGCCAAGTGCCCAGTGCTGCCACTGTAACCCCTTACAAACTCACCTAGCTCTGCATCCAGACACCTCTTAAACACCTCCAGGGATGGTCACTCCACCACCTCCTGAGCAATATAGGTTGAGCACCCTAACAGTGAAAAGTTGTTTTCTAATATCTAATCTGAATCTCCCCTGCCTCAGTTTAAGGCTGTTTCCTCTGGTCCTCTCTGTGCAGGCACGGCAGAAGAAATCTGTCCCCACTTCATTAGAACCTCCTTTCAGGCAGTTGTAGAGAGCAATGAGGTGTCCCTTGAGCCTCCTCTTCTTCAGGCTAAACACCCCCAACTCCTTCAGCAGCTCCTCATAGGACACTTTTTCTAGAGCTTTCATGACCCTTGCTGCTTTTCTCTGGACAATGTAAGGTATTGGTACAGTATTATTATAGTTCAATGCTGCATGTTAGAACTGCAATGCCAATCTATTCCTCACTTGTTGCTGACTATTTGTAGCATCATAAAATTGCAGCATGAGATTTTTGCTGGTCTCTAATTATTGTGATCTTTATGCAAGTAGTATAAGAATAAACAGTAAGATTTAAGTAAGATCTTACAGTGAATCATGTTAATGGTGGAAAATGTTAAAACTACATCTTATTATTATCATTTACGTACTACTGGAGTGATCAGGGTCCTGTTGTGCAAGAATTGGGCAAGCATACAATAAAAGGCCAGCCTTATTCTGAATAATACCAGCATAGCTGGATACACTCTTTTTTCTTCTATCATTATTTCCATTTTAACAGAGGAGGAAGTCACTGCATGAAAGTAAGTAACTTGCAGATCAGAGAAATGTGCAAGAGACAGATTTTGAATCCTGAACCATTGAGTCAAGTCCAGCTCTTGAACTGCAATTCACCTTCACAATGTACAACTACAGCAAAACAAGATTTTAAGACCTCAAACCTTCCATTTTAATAATTCTATAACTGCCCTATCAAAGATCATCCCTGAACATGAAGAGGTAAGAGCAAAGACAGAGTAATACAGAATATATTCCAGTTATACTAAAGTCCTACCAGTCCACCCTGGCCTGGGAAAAGTCTTATCTCAGAACAACGAGTTATAAACCAAGCTTTAGACCGATGGATAAATTAATCTTTCTGTGGTATTACATCTGCAGGAATCACCATGACTGTGTGTGTCTGGTAAACTTCATATCAGCTGTGCTGATTAGTTTGAACAGAAATAAATCAAATGGAGTTTAACTAAGAAATAATTATGGAATTTGGATTGCATGGCAACAGACTGGGATCTGAAACTTGATAAAACATATTGAAGTACAGCTACTACAGAACAGTCAATGGCTAGAATTCTGCCCAATCTGCAGTTCATGGTTCATGGGCTCTAGCCCGTGTTGTTAGCCAAAGTCAGAGTTTTGATGTTCTGCAGTTTTTCCACACCAGCTGATTCCCAGAAGATGTACTCCTTGCCAAAATACCGCATCTGTGGAGTTCAGCCAGTTATGAAAGGACTGTATGGAGTTGACATCTGAGAATACTGAAAAATGGTGTTTATTTTCTGGGTAAAGTGCCTTATTTTTTGCCTTCTTTAAAGCTGCCTTTTTCCTGTGTTTTGGTCCCTGAGAATTTGAAAATTACTGTTAGGTAGGAAAATTACACTCAGGTAAAGATGTTTTCAGGTCTGTTCCTGAGAAAAACTCAAGTCTGATGTCTTTTCCCACAGCATGGTTCTTCCCTTTAAGGAGATGGTGTCTGATTTCAAAATCCCAGCAATGCATCTCTCCCAAAGGAACAGGTAATCCAAAGATCTATTCCTTTCTGAGTCCTCTCACGTTGGCTCCAGCCCTCTGAGCCAGCCACCACCTGTTGTGGCTGGAAAGGACCAGCAGCAGGGTCTCTGATTGGCATGCTAATTGCACAGCAGAGCCGCACTGGCGTACAGCAACTCAGGATGTCTGTAAGCTGATGCAGGTCTCAAAGGGCCATCAGCTGGGGACTACAGGGGACCAGTAAGCACTGGGCAGAGGGGGAAGATGATGGCAGTGTGTCTGCCTTACAAGCAAATGCCTCTCACAGCAAAATTACTATCTTACTGAGAAGTGGATTTTCAGACACTAAGGGACAGAAGCAAGAAAATTAAAGTAACTAAATGGCCCAAAAGTTCTATTCCCTCTCAGTTTTATTTTTCCCATTTAACACTGCCTACTCCAAATGCATATGAAGCTATTATATCCTCTATTTTTTTTTAAGGAGTGTGGATACTATGAGCTAGATCTCTGAGGAACAGGCAGCCTCATATTGCATGTTTTAGAAGCTGACTTTCAAGTGTCATATACTAGCCCTGAGTTAGATGCCTAAAATACCCAAGGACCCAGAGCATTCTGAGCAGAAAGCCAACAAGGTCAACAAAAAATAGCAAGTATATGGAGACCAATGTCTCTGAAGGGTTTAAATACTTAATCCAGGCTACAGCAAGAAACTTCCTTCTCTTGGTATTTACTAACTACCTTGAATCACAGTTGGATTCACACTTTTCAAGGAGGGGCCTAGCCAGGATCTGAGTTTTATCCAGTAGTTCAGTGGTTAGTTTGAGGACAGATAAAGAGCCATAATTCCTCTTGTTGAAGCTCCTTTACTTCACTGAGAATAATTAAATATTCATTAGGCAAAAGAGAGAGCAATACTTTATTGCCTAACATTTGAGGCACTCAGCTACAAGAAAAGAGGCCTCAGTGCCTATGTCGATGAAATTTTAAGTATCCCATATTAAGTAATCATGAGGACAGGGACTGGGATTCAGTCCTCTCTTTACTTAGGTGAGAGAGCTAACCACTGAGCAGTATAATAACACTAGTTTTTATATTCCTTTGGTTTCTTCCTTGCACTATCTGTGTTTTAGCAAATATTTCGCTATACTATGCACATTGGAAAAGTATAGAAAGAATGGATGTTGAATGCCTTTGCTCTGGAAAGCAGACCATGCCTTAAGTTAAAAGGATCTTGGACGGTTTGAAACACCTCTTAAATAGACAGAGGCATAAAAAAAAAGAGATAGTGTCTTCCATGTCTCTGTTCAACTCCTTAGCTGGTAAGTAAAAAGACAGGACGAGTGATGACAGATCCCTGGCCATGTTTCCTTTTTGGCCCCATCCAATACATCTGTACTCAAAGTGTTTTCTGGATTGTATTTTGAATGCAAGCTAAGGGATGGAGTATCTTCCTTGAGAAATACAATGCTCAGACATCAACCCTCCCAGTTTCATTCATTTAGCCACTTAGCAAATATCATCTATTAAAATCCATGGACTTAGAGATTTTTTATGCCTGCAGGCAAAGAAGCATCCAAGTGAGGACTTTGGGTGCCTATATCTGGGATTGAAACACCTAAATATTCCTGGGGATCCACTAGATACACAATATTTGATCATAAATGTCTAGTACACTTTTGCTTGCTTGACTTCAGTATATTTCCTTTGCTTGACTTCAAAGACTTTATCTTTTAAAACTATTTTTGTCAGGTCATTTCTGGGAGCCAGAAACTGAATAGCTGTTTTTAATTCAGTGACTAGGTAAAAAAATATCTTGAGGAAAATGATAGGTTGCCCTGCTTAGTACTTGGAGTGTTGACTTTGTAATATGATTTCACTTGTTATTATTTTGACAATCCTTGCTAAGCTTCAGTAGCATGTGTATATCACCTTCTGTAATGGTCTCCCAGCCTAAAAATTTTGAGTTGCTGTGATAATGTATTTCATAACGGGAGAGACATTTTCAGCTTGAACAGGGTGATTGTAAAAGGTTGGAGGCACTGTGGAAAATCAGTGTACTTCTAATTTCATCAGAGCTATTTTCATTGAGCTTTGAAAAAAATGGATGCTTTATTTTAAGGATGAGCTAGCACACATCTAGCAAGTCCATACCCTAACTCTGTTTTGATTAGAAATAGATTTGGACAGTGCATTGGACTATCATTCAACTGTCCTTGTGTTTGCACCAATCAGCTCAGGTCTTGTACAAAGAACCCATCATCTAAGTGAGAAAATAGGGCATCAGGGAAATTCAGATATAAAATAAGCTGAAATAACTGGCTTTATGTGAATATAAGGGTCTGCCTACATGCTTAAGTGGAACCAAAATAACAAAACGGCTCACGTATTGTACTCACAGTTATGGTAGTTCAGATCTTCACGAGTGCTATAATTTTAGAACAACAGTGCTCCATTGTGAAATAACTTAGATTTTAAAAGTACATTTTTTTTAGAAAGAGGGCAATCTTTTTCTGAGTAAAAGCACTCACAGACAGTCAAAGTCCTGCATTTAAACAAGGCCAAATTGGTTTCTCATATATTTGGCATTAGCTGTTTAGCCGAAGTTAAACAGACACATTGAGTACAGTAATCAAAAAAAGCTGCTTCTGAAAGCTCTCCAGCAGTCCTCTGCCTTTGGACTGACAGTGTCTGTATTCTAAGGTCTAAAGTGTTCCTCTAACTGGAATGTTTGAAAAGTGAAATGGACCAAAGAAGGAAATTCAGATAACACTAAAATATCACCGGTAGTGAAGTGGGAAGGTGCAAGCAGGTCTTTAAAAGCAGATTACGACCTGTTGATGGGTAAACAAAAAACCCCAAAATATTTGAGCTATTTTTCATTTTGTGATGAAACAGAAACTTTAAAAATATCTATATTTTAAAATCACTTTATTTTTGCTTGCTGTGTACTTAGAGATTTCAAATAAATCTTTTTTTGGTTTTGAAAAATTTCTTGGGTGGCTTAGATTAAATGGGTGTGGACTTTGGCCATTAATCATAGGGTTCAATTTTTCACCACAGCATCTTTTCATACAAATATTTGAGCTGAATAAGCATGTGAAGCAAAAGGAATTTGAAGCTGACTAAAATTATTTCCTCTTTCAATTAAGTGCATTTCTTTTGCCCGGTTGCTCATACTACAAACGAATCACCATTTTTTTTAGGGCAATTGAGATCTCTCTCTCCTTAAAATATACAAAAAAATAAATGTCCCAAATATTCTCCTGTAAAATGTCTGTTTTTGGGGGAGAAAGGAAATCCTCATCCTATATATGCCACAGAGAGATACAATCTAGGTTCAGCAAACCTAACCTCAGCAAACACTGCCTTGCTTGAGCTTGCACCTGCAGCCATATCAAGCTACTCTCAGGAAAATACCTTAACTTTAAGAATGTGCATATTTTTCACTGTCTGCTGCAGAACCTGAGAATATGTTAATGAGCTTCTTTGCACAGGGGTGATTTCCTGAAATGGGACCAAAGTCTGTTATCAGGTGTTACAAGTTCCACAAGTTCCAGCTCTGCATAACCTTGAAAATGTTGCAAGAGGCACTTGTGAGAATCCCCAGGCTGCACCTTCTTCAATTAATCAAATAGACCTTATAGCTCAGAAAAGTGAAGAAACTCTACTGTTGGAGGAACTACCTTCCAGGGGTGGTGGGGGAAGAGGCTGAATGCTTCAGCTAATTCAAGGTGTGACAGCACCTGTTGTAAAAATGGTGTCTGTGGTTAACCCAATATTATTTGTCAAATTCCAGCATAGTCAAGTACAAGTGTTACTGCATGGTCAAGGCTGAACTAGTAATTTGCAACCTGTCCTTGGTCTTAGATGTACTTCTGTCATCTTCTATAATAAGTGGGGACAATCCTACTTAGAGCAATGAACGTTTTTAATGATTGAGAACCAAGTGCTTTTGTAGCAAACTGCATTAGGAATATCTCCAAGGAAACAATGGGTTTGGTTCCTATTTGCACAGCATATCTCAGAGCTGAGTCTGTTTGGTGACTGATAATGGTTATCACAACTATCAGGTGGAAAGGGATTGGGACATCCTTCCTGCTCCATTTAGCAGCTCAAGAGAATCATGATGCTCCTGGGTTGTGCTGCCAGCCATAAGCGAGAACCATGGGCATGGCTTCACTGCTTCATAAGGAATTTTATTCACATACCTGCTGAAAGTCCTGCTTGCTGAAAAGTCAGAGTGACCATACAATGTTTAGAGTAATGAATAAATAAAGACTCTGCAATAATCTACAGGCTCTGCCTGGAGACGTGGAGAGGAGGAAGCCCTAGGTACTACTCTCCCTTTCCTATCAAATGGTGGAACAACTCTATAGAGGCACCTGCACAGGCTGTGCAAGCAAAGGTACAACTTGCTGATGTATGAGGGAGCTGTGTTACCAAGTTAGGACTTCACCTGAGAAAGTATTTTGTCAGAGAAAATCCCTACATGGACCCTGGTATATAACAGAGCATGCAGAAATATCACTGAACTTACATGGTTGCTTCCATGTCAAGCATATTCTTTTTGAATTGTGTTTATTTTCACCTACGAATATTTACCTTGGTGCATTTTAAAATTATACATAGACAAGCTTTAAAAAAAAATCAACATACAATAATAAGCTAAGTTTGTTTGGGGATTCTTTGGAAGCTGTTGATATTCTCTAGCTTAAAATTTTCTCTTCTTTTAGTAGATGTTGAGGTAATTCTTTATGCTGCCGTGATAATTTTCATTTCAGGGCACTGAAAGTTGTGGTTCATAGTAATGTTTTAAAACTTTCAATTAGATTTTCAGATATAACTAGGCCTAGGGGTAAAGTCAGGAAGAGGATTGTTTTAACAACCTTCTCACCCCAGGATTACAATACTTTGTGACAATTCAGGTTTTTAAAAACAGATATAAAACAAAAAAAAATAGACTTGAATGTATCTAATATACCAGAGAACTAAGTAGCATTAGTGCTGCCAGCTGAGAGACTCAAGTATAAAAAGTGATATGAGACTGCAGGCCCCAAGCTAGTGGAAGCTGAAAAGCTTTGCAGATGTGTTGTGGTCATTCTCTGTTGATGTTGGTGGTCATGCTGTTATCACAGCACTGCTCCCACAGCTGTCATTGGGGTGATGCTGGCAAAGCCTTTGCTGGGAGACATCTGCCTTGCTCTTCTAACTGGAGCTGAAATGCAATGATGACAGCTGCACAGAAAGTGAAGAAAAAAGGAAGACAATAGAAATCCCAAAGAAATATTGAAGATATAAATGGAAGCAACTGTGGTGACTACTGTCAAGGTTCAGACCAGAATTTCAGAGGAGTTAGGAAACGCAACAACAGAGACGCCATTTTTTATCTCAGGAACAGTGCTGTAAACCTGGGATTAGGTTAAGTGACTCTATTTATACCAATGCAATCAGAATCTGCCTTAGATCCCTCAAGCAAATTCAATTCGCCTTCCTGGTCGATTTATGCTGCCATTGCTCTTCACAGCAGCATGCCATGATCACACAACATACACACGACATTTTTTGTCAGTGCTACAGAAGAAGCTGACCACTGAACATAGCAGGAACTTCTATGAATGTCAAGAGAAGAGAGGTTGCTTTCAGTGTACCTTGATGTCAATGTGCCATTTTTCATTGTAAGTATAGCAACGATGCATCCGTTTTTATCTAGATGAAACATCCACTGTTCTGGAAGTAAAAAAAAAAAAACTATTACAACATACAAAAAATGGTACTTCTGTTGAGAACATCAAGTCTATTTTTTTTCCTTATTGTTTTGTATGTTAAGACCTATTTCATGTAACTTAGTCCCAGTGGAAAAGATGTTGTAACTGGTATGTATTTGTTCTAAAGACTTGGAACAGAACTAATACTTTAAGAGCACATATATAGGCTAGATGAATGCAGAGAAATACCAGCCATTCTTCTGGACTGCCAAAATCATGAACAGACTGAGG
>WAAE01026741.1:46108-58848 GCA_013400495.1 Nicator chloris | reverse complement strand
GCTCCCTCAGCTGCTCCTGGGCCCTCTCCAGGCTCCATCCCCTACCCTGGTTGTAGAGGCTGTGCTTGTGGAGAGGTGCCCAGGTGACACTGCTGCCACCCCACATGGCCCCAGAGGTGCCTCTTCCCCTGCACTGCCAGGCCCTGGCCCTGGCCCTGCAGAGCTCCCCAAACATCTGGTGAGTGCTCCTTGAGGGCACCACCCAGACACGCCAGAAGGGTCACTACTGCAGTTTGCTTTGCTAATTGCTGCTGATCAGATGCTTCCTTGGCAAGGTGGGAAAGACATTTGGGTGGCAAAAAAGTAAATGGAGTCAATAAAGCAGAAGAATTCCCAACTGGTCTGTCTGCACGAGAGCTGAGCAGACCCAGCACTACCCAAAGCAGAGGCTGCTCCTCCAGGCAGCCTTGGGATGGGTCCCATCCATGGTGGGGGAGAGCAGAGGAGCCAAGGAGAGCCCACCTGAGGAGTGTCAGGCTTAGCCCCAGAGCAGCAGAACAGGACATCACAGTCCCAGCACCCCAACACCCCCTCTGTGACTCCTCCCCTGCCAGCCTCACCACTCCTGTCACTGGAGCTCATCACAAGGCACAAAGTGCTGTGCCACGCTCTCTGCCTGGATGAGGCCACCACCAGGACAATCCCACACCCTCCCAGCACAGCCCAGGGACCATCTCCCCCCACTCTGCTGCCTTTTCTTTAAGGATCCAGGCATCTCCAACAGGCTGCAACTCCTGTTCCCTCATACCCAAACACCAGCCTGAGCCTTCCATTCCAGCTGCCTCCCAAGCCATTCCCTGCCAGCCTTGAAACTCACTTGGTCCCAGCAAGTCACTGTTCCACTTGGTTTCCTTAAAAAACCAGTTTGCTCCAGTGCTCTGGATGCCCCACGTGTACCAGGACCCCAAAGCATTCTCCAGGAGGTTTCCCAGACTGATAACCACAAGCAGATTGATCCCTGTGGGCACTCGGGGACAGTGGCATGAGGCTGGCCCGGGGCTGTCCCCACACACACTGTAACGTCCCCACACACACTGTAACGTCCCCACACACACTGTAATGTCCCCACACACACTGTAACATCCCCACACACACTGTATTGTCCCCACACACACTGTAATGCCCCCACACACACTGTAATGTCCCCACACACACTGTAATGACCCCACACACACTGTGATGTCCCCACACACACTGTATTGTCCCCACACACACTGTAATGTCCCCACACACACTGTAATGTCCCCACACACACTGTAATGCCCCCACATGCTGCAGACCCCAGCCCTGCACAACATCAGCACAAAGACCTTCTCCAGTATGTCCAGTGAGCCACATCTGCCTGCACCTGGATATCACGGGGCATGGAGGGGCAAGGCCTTGGCAAAGAGATCCCGGAGAGCCAGAGAAGAGCCAGGGATTGGCTGGCTCTCCCAAAGCCCTGACCCATGGCCCCTTGATCCCACACGTGAGGACAAGGAGATGGATCAGGAGTCTCCGTCTTGCAGACATGGGGACAATGGCTATAGCAGCATCATTCCCTGGAGAAACACCCTGGACCATCTCCAGCACGATCTGGGCAGTGAGATGCACACAACAGAGAAGCACCACCCCCTACCCAGCCATGGAGGAGAGCTGCCAGGATCACCATGTCCAGGATCTCTGAAACCACCCACGGAGCACCGAAAATCCGTGCTGGCATACTGGTGCAGGAGTCCAGTCACCCAGCACACCAGTACTGCAGGACCAGTTGAGCCCAGCTTGGGGACACTGGTGCTGGTATCTGAGTCACCAGCTGGCCCCTCCAGGGCAGACACAGCCCCTGCCCCCAGTCCCAGGGCAGTGGGAGCCCCCTGGGCCAGACTCCCCTTGGAACTCGATAGAAATTGAACGAGGAGAATGTTCAGGGCACAACCAGCCCTGGCTGCCCTGGAAGCTCCAGCCCCAAGGGGCAGGATGACTCCAAAGCTGGAGGAGCAGCAATGCAGGGAATCAGCAGGCAGAGACAGACTGGAGGTGGCTCCACACCAAGGAGCAGCTCCACTTCTGCCACTTCTGCAGAAGTGTCCCACTTCTGAGGGACACTGCCATTACTGAGGGACACCGCCATTACTGAGGGACACTGCCACTGCTGAGGCACACTGCCATCCCTGGGGAACACTGCCACTGCTGAGGGACACTGCCATCGCCAAGGGACACTGCAGCTGTGGAGGGACACTGCCATGCCCGTGGGACACTGCCATCACCATGGGCACTGTAATTGCTGAGGGCTGCTGCCATGGCCATGGGGCACTGCCACTGCAGAGGGCACTGCCATGGCTGCCTGACTGGCCAGGCTGTTCCCTCCATCTGCTGCTGGCCTCAGCACGGCTGTTCCGTGTTTCCTGGTCGGATCACATCGACTCTTCCCCTTTAATGCAAGGAGGGCGCTCAGCTGGAACAAACCCCACCTGTCCAGGGAGGCCGGGCAGGGTGTGGGGACACCGCTGGGTGCTGTGGGGACACCGCTGGGTGCTGTGGGGACACACGGCCGGCACAGTGCCAGCTCCCACCCACACCTCACACGTGCCCGCACACATCCCCAGCGCTCCAGGGGTGAAGGCCTGGGCATGGAGAGGAACCTCTGGAGTGGAGAGTCCCCAGCTGCCCTGGAGGGGGCAGCTCCGCCGTGTCCCTCCATTCCTCGCCCATTTCCCATGCTGCTTGTTCGTCTTTCCAGCTAATTACCCCGCGCTGCTGCGGGCACGGACCGCCTGGCAGCTGGCATCTGCACCGGCTCCCAGAAACGACCTTGGCTGCTCAGAGGACAGCGGGAGCCTTTTTGCCTCCCAGGCTGCCCCCGAGGCACACACGGATCCTCCAGCCGAGGGACGAGCAGCACTTCAAGCCCCGCTGCCACCTCTGCTCTCCTGGCTCCGACCTGCGGCTCCCGTGGCGGGGCTGTCACCTCCACCGGGACCCCCCAGCGCTGCCTCCCTGCAGAAACTCCCAGTTTCAGGCTTGGAAATCTTTCTCCCGCGCTTTTCCACGCCGGTTTCATGGCAGAACAGCCCTGAGCCAGGCCTGGCTGCATCCCCGTGCCAGCTGTGCCATGGAGAGGGGACTGAGCCAAACGCTCGGGCGTGGAGAGCTCCGGGAGCAGCAAGGGCGGGGTGTGGGGGCCTTTAGGGAGCGACCTGGCGGGTGGCATCACTGCCACTGTCACTCCCTGCCTTCCCTGGTGTGGGGAGAGGTGGAGCAGGGAGGACGGAGACACAGAAGCTCTCTGGGATGGCAGTCCCTGGGAACACCGCATGGAACAGCCCCGAGCCCCACGCCGGGAGACTCCTCCAGGATGGGAGGGAGCTGTCAGCTGGCACACGGCTGCCAGGCAGCAGCCTGGGGCTGGAGGCACGGCTGGCTGGCCCCAGAGAGGGACAGGCACCAGCCGAGGTCATGGGCAGCGATGGGACATGTGTGGGACGGAGCTGAGCAAAGGCAAAGGAATTGCCTTTGCTCTCCCCTGTGGCAGAGGAGGGGACGTGGGGATGCCTCTGGCGTTTTGCAGCCTGCCCTGCTGGAGGGAGGGCAGGCAGAACAGACAGCAGGCAGGGCTGAGGGCTGGACACGCCGAGGGACTCCAGGGGATGGCGATCCCGGAGGCTCTCCATCCTCAGGAGGTGGGGCAGAGCCAGGTCAGTGCCTGGCCAGGTGTTTTACACCTTCCTGTCCTGACCTGGGTGCCAAAGGCTCAGCAGCTTCCCAAGCTCCTGTGGCACTTTGGGAAATGTCCCCTCCAAATGCTTGGGCTGCTCGGTGTGGAGGTGCTGGACTCCCCAGGAGCTCAGGCAGTGACACTCACGTCCCCACACTGAGGAGCTCAGCACCCTTCTGCCTGGGTGCTGCCTTCACCTTGAGCCCCACCTTGGTACAGCAGTGTTTGTGTGGGGGGGTTTCCTTCAGCCTCCTCCCCAAACAACTCCCCATCTCCCTCTAACTCTCACATTTGCAGATTCCTTTGTCTTAAAACAACAACCAAGCCCCTGCCATGAGGGGCTCACTGCTGTCCTGCTGTAATAAAGAGGGAAGATGAAAAGACCAGGGGAAAATTCACTTCTGTAGCACCTCACTGTTGCTCCAGCTCTGTGCTCTCCATCCTTATTCCTCATTCTCCTTTCCAGGAGCTGTCTGTAACCCTTTGATAACACCCTTCCTTCTCCCAAAAGCCAGTGTCCCCTCCTACCTGCGCTGCCAGAGACATGTCACACACCCCTTTGATGTCAGGGTAATGCACAGACGCAGCCCCGTGTGCGTGTATGACAAACACCAACAGCCAGCTCCATCCCAGATCTGCTAATTCAGGGAGAAAAGGGGGGAAAAGACTTTTCAAAATGAATTCTTGCTGTCCAACACGCACACACAGAGCTGGTCTGGGTAGGCTGGGCCCCCCAAGTGCCAGGGCTGTCGAGGGGTGTACAGGGTCCCACTGACCCTCCTGAGCCCTGGGGACAGCCCTGGCAGGCCTCTGTGCCCAGAGGTGACACTTGCAGCCTAGGCAGAGTGTGGGGCAGTTGCCAAGTACCTCTTTAGAGCAAACCAAGCAGTTCCAACCCCAGGTTTGGCCTAAGGCAGTCTGAGGATGGATTTGCAGGAAGCTCTCACCCACTGGCAGGGCAGGTGCCAGGGCTGCCCTTATGAGCCTCGCACCCCTCACATCCCCCATGCCCCTCCAGGCCCTGTTCCAGCCTCACAGTGCCTGTGGACTCCCCAGAAACCTCCCACTGTTCCCTCTGTCCAGCCCCTCTGACTGAGGAGGGGTTTCTCCGATCCAAATGAGCCAACACATTCCTGGTTAGGATGGAGGATGAGCCCCTGCCCTGCCCTGCCCTGCCCCTGCCCCTGCCCTGCCAGCGTGGGAGCAGCCCTGGCTCCAGCCTCCAGCCTTCAGCCTCCAGCCTTCAGCCTCCCGCCTCCAGNGCCTCCAGCCTCCAGCCTCCAGCCCCAGCCTCCAGCCTCCAGTCTCCAGCCCCAGCCTCCACCCTCCAGTCTCCAGCCTCCAGCCTCCAGCCTCCAGCCTCCAGCCTCCAGCCTCCAGCCTCCAGCCCCAGCCTCCAGCCTCCAGCCTCCAGCCTCCAGCCCCAGCCACCAGCCTCCAGCCTCCAGCCTCCAGCCTCGGCCTCAGAAAACCTCCCCAGCCCTGGGGACCAAGCCCTGACCCCTCCAGTCCCACACGGTTTGGGATGAGAACAGGCAGGAACCATCCTAGGAGTGGCTTGGATGTATCCAGCATCCGAAGATGGATGGGCAAAGAATTCTGTTCTCAAGACCCTGGGGTCTCCTCCTGGCTCCTGGCCCCGGTGCCAGCAGCGACACATCCCGCTGCAGAGGGGGCACAGTGTGACCATGGGGGATGGACAGAGCAGCCCAGCTGGGCTGGGGAGCCCCTGCAGCCCCCTGAGCCTGTGGGAAGCAGCACCACTGGGAAAGCAGGCAGAGCTCAGTGTCCTGCCCCACAGGGCCCCTCCCCACCTCCCACAGCCCAGCATCGTTTCCATCCCCATCCTCACATCCTGCTCCTGCAGTGGCTTCACAGCCAGCCCGGCACATTCCTGACTCCTTCCATCCCCCAGGTGCCTCTGCAGGAGGCAGAGCTGAGTGTGCTGCCAGCACACTGCGGGAGCAGGGTTTGATCCCAGCGAACCCCAGGACCATCCAACCCAGTGCCAATGCTGCTGTCAACATTCCCACTGCACGTGGAGTGCCTGGAGGGGAGGACCTGTGGTGGCTTGGCCCCTGCTTTGCCTAAAGCAGGCGGTGATGCCTGCGGCCACCAACTCGTCCCTGGGGAGCGTGACAAGCATGGCAGGCTGGCAGGCAAGCCCACGGCAGTGCTGCCGGCTCCGTGTGACTGCCTCAGGCTCTTGCTCATCCCAGCTCCGTGACTCACAGCCCTGGCAGCACACGGAGGGGCCCGGGGGTGCGGGGGACACTCACCCAAGCACGGGGGTCAGGCTGGGACCTTCTGCCATCAGCAGGCACCGAACAGCAGGTCTCACTGGGGACAAGCAGGGCAGTGAGCTGGGCACGCTGCTGGGACAGGCTCTTCCAGAGAGCTGAAGATTGTTCCTCTCTGGATCCAGGCTCTGACATGCACCAAGGCCCTGCTCCATGGTGACCCCGTTCCACACAGCCACCCTGCTCCAGGCTGACACTGCTCCACATGATCTGCACAGTGATCCTGTCCCACAGGGTGACCCTGTTCCACACAGTGTCCCTGCTCCAGGGTGACCCTGTTCCACACTGTGTCCCTGCTCCAGGGTGACCATGCTCTGTATGGTAACCCTGCTCCTTGGAGAGAGACCCTGCTCTGGATGTTGACCTTGCTCCACGGTGGCCCTGCTCCACACGGTGACCCTGCTCCTGTGTTTTGTTCCCTGCAAGCCACCCACAGCCAGGCCTGGCTTGAGGCTTGTCTTCCAGTTCACCCCCAAAGGAGCTCTCCCCTCCTGACCCAGATCTTTCTGTAAGAGCAGGAACTGCAGTGAGAGCAGCTCCTGAGGCTCTTCACTCCCTGCTCTGGCCATGCTGCCCCTCCACCCCACAGACACCTCCTGCTGCTCCTCTGGGAGCTGGGGGCTCTCACCACCCCCTCCACGGACACGTGGGCAGCTGTCTCGGGGTGCAGCTGTGGGCTGGGTTACAAGAACCAGCTCCAAAACGGGAGCACGTGGCTCCTGAAGCCTCCAGTGACTCTGCAGCCTCCCCTCCAAATTGCTTCCTTTCTCCTTTTCCCTCTGGCTCTGGTGCAGATCCTCAGCATCAGGGGAGCTGTGGGGGGCTGGGACCAGGGGGAGCATGGACAAGATGATGTTCTCCTTGTCCATGCTGCTCACCTGCCCCCTCGGAATGCCCCAGGTGGCTCTGCCCTGTTCATGGGAGCCTGGGAGAGAGGCTGGGTTTATCCAAGCCGGAGTCACCCGGAACCCTGCTCTGCTCGTCATGAGCGGTGAGTAAAGTGCGGTGAGTCACTGCTGCCATTACCCGCACTCGCTAGCGGCAGGCAAATGCAGCAGGAGAGGGCTGTTCCTTGAAGTCACTGCTTGTAGCTCTCGCCTTCCACCAGGATCTCTGCACTGCGACCTGGGACGGCTCTGTCCTCCCGCCTGGCCCGCGGGTGGCTGTCCCCGAGGCCGTGTCCCCGGGCCAGGCTCTTCACCCAGGGCTGACACCCTGAGCCGTGCCTGCCCGGCTCCCCTGTGCTTCCCGGCTGCTCCTCGAACTCCGGCGTTTCTAAAGGTTAATGCATGCAGGACACTTGTGCTTTTCTCCAGCTAATTGATGCTAAAGACACCGCCAGCACGGAGCTGCTCGGTGCCACCCTGGTGAGGGCAGTGTGACCCTGTCCCACGCTCTGCCGCCCCTGGCTCTGCCACAGCCTGACCCTGCCTGTCACCCCAGCCCGTGAACCCAGAGCTGTTTGTCAACCCGAGGCCACCCCACCGCCTGTCACCTCCCCTGGCTCAGCCCCACTCCACCCCACGGCCACTGTCCCGTCCACTGCTCCTGCAGTGCAGGGAACCTGCCGGGATCCCCTGGGACCCCACCTCCATCCCCACCCCTGCCTTGCTCCCTGCTCTGTCCCAGGGCCACACAGAGGCGCTGGCACTTGCGTTAAGCCGTGGCTGTCACACAAACTCCTGCTCCACACACTGCTCCGGATGCCCCCAGTCCAGCCCCGCTCCCTGCCTGTCCAGCCCGGGGCTGTCCCTGCTCTCTGCCTTGTCATCTGCTCACCTCACACCCTCATCCCCTCTTCTTTCACTTCTTTTTTTCCAACTTTTTGGCTTTTTTCCCGTCCTTCTGTTCCAGGTCTCATTTTATCCCCAGCACTGAAAACACAAACACCAGCACACCTAAGACCAGACCCTTGCTGGGATGGCTTTGCCCTGGGGGTTTACCCTTGCCCCAGCCCATCCCAGCTCCAGTGTGGCCGTGCCCAGCTGGTTTGCCAGTGCTGCAAAGGGCCCTGGTGACCAGGTACAGTGCCCTGCCACTGCCGCCACCGCGGGGACAGGAGGGTGACCTGAGACCCCACTGCTGGGGATGCTGTGCTGGTACCGTGAGGAGAAATGAAAATGCCAAAACTCTGAAGAAAGCAGAAGGCTTATGGAACTTGAGAGGGCAGAGCAAGGCGGGCACCAAGAGGACCCTGCGCACAGCCCTCATCCCTGCCTGGACAGCTCTGCTCCTCGCTGCCATCCCCATGTCCTGCCCAGGCTCCAGGGTGAGACACTCAGATCTTCCTATTCAAATGGCTTACAAATTACTGTCTGATCCACTAATTAGGACAGGAAGATGAGTGTGCTTCTGACAGTGCTGTTTAGGAGCCATTTAGAAATTGCTCAGAAGGCATCGCGGCCGCGAGCACCGCGCACGGTGAGGAGCCACATCTGCTCCAGCAGCGAGCCCGGCAGCACCCCCGGACCCCCCGGCACTGCTGCCAGCAGCCGTGCCCGACCCCATCCCCGCTCCCAGAGCTGCTCCTGCCCCGCTGCAGAGCCCGCCGGGCTCCCAAGGATGTCCCCGGGCCATTTGGCTGCCAGCCCTGCTGCCATTACTTCGTATTTATTTAACGAGATTAAAACCTGCTTAGTGGGGCCAGCCAAGGCAGGGCAGACAAATCGGATCTGCTGCTGCTGCTGCCGGGGAAGGAAGGGAAGGGCAGCCTGAGCCGAGCTGCGGCCACCTGTGTGGCCTTAGGGCGACACGGACCCTCCTTCCCAGGAGGGAGGTCCAGCAGGGGCTGGGCAGCAGCACAAGCACCCCAGCTTCCTGGCACCCTGACCCCCTGTGTGACACAGGGCTGGGTCTGCCTGGGGAAGGACTCCCAGAGCAAATCTCTGTGCTGGGCTGGGGCTCCCTGAGGGCCGTGGGTCGTGGGATGCAGCCAGGCATGGCTGTAAATCCCAGAGGAACCCCCAGCCCCTGTGCCCACCTGCTGGGCATGGGGCAGCAGTCTGTAGGGTTTGGGTGATGCCAAGTGTGTGGAGGCTGCTCTGGACCCCTTCTTCAGGCAGTGTCCAGGCACGGGACACTGCCCCATCCCAGGAGGGGCCTCAGCTCCCTCTGAGCCCTTGCCATCCCTGGCAGGGTCCCTGTGTCCCCGTGTCCCCTGTATCTCCTTACAGGCTCCTCTCTCGTGGGTGAGAAACCTGCTCTGGGTCAGGCAGGAGCCCAGGTGGGCCCAGAACACCTCAGGAACAGCTCTACAGCCTTGGCCTTCCCAAAACTCATCCTAGTGCATCTCCATTCCCCAGCATCACAGCCCTTCCAAACCCCACTCCAGTGATGGGCACCAAGCCAGGAGGCTCAGCTCCCTCCCAGTGTGCTCCAAGACTTTTCACGGGAGAGTGCACAGAGCCAGAAGCACAAGCCACATGCCCAGGGCACCAGGGTAGGGATCCCCCTGCCCTCCAGCCCACTAGGACCCCCCTTGGGGTCTCCCATGCTGCTGCCCCTGGGCACTGAGCCAGCCCTGGCACAGCATCACCCAACATGGGACTGCAAAGCCACTGGGAAGGCAGAGGGAGGGGTGGGAAGCCTCAGGTGCAGGCACAGGCACCCACAGAGGAGCAGCTTCACCACAGAGCCTGGCCCAGCCATTTCCAGAGGAGTTACAGTGCCATTAATGAGTGCTTTCAATTTTAATGAAGTTAATCTACCTCTAAAAGCTCTTTATGCCCGCAAACATGAGCTGAGAGAGAACAGGACCTGCAGCCACAATTTTACAGCATTTGAGCATGGTTTTTGCAGCCACCTATTTCCCAGCAGAGCACCTGGGGGAAGAACATCCCCTGACCAAACTGCAGCCCCTCCACTGGGCCAGTTACATGTGGAGATCCATGGCCTTCCAGGAAAAGCAAGATCCCATGTTCCCATTACGATAAAAATTAGAAAACCAGTAAATTTTGGTGAAAAAATATATATTGTCTTTTTTTTTTAATCTGGGGAGGAGATGGTGCTGGCAGAACGAGGTGCTCAGGGAGGTGATGAGAAGCCCCTGGGCAGCACATCCCCCAGGCCCTGGGTTCTTCCTGTCCCCCTGCTCCCATCCCGAGTGGAGAGCCCGCCCTGCCAGCCGAGCTCCCACAGCAGGAGCAGTGCTGGGGCTGTCTCCAGCACCCAGCAGGTCCCTGTCTGCTTTGCCAGCAGAGAATCATGTTTCCAGTCTCCCTGGAACAGAGTGCAGGTGCCCTGGGTTTGATTCTCTGGCTCCTTTCCAGTTTCACCTTTCCCATCACTGGGGAAAAGAGGAGAGTTGGAGCTCGATTTAACCCTGGGATGACTTCCTCAAACCCACAGCTCTGGGTTTGTTCCTACCTCCGCCTCGTGAATCCTGTGAAATTGCCCTTCCCCAGCAATGCCAGCTGAGGTTCCAGTGCCAGTGGCTCCCAGGGCTCCCTGGGGAGCTGGTCCTTCACTCCTGACAGAGCCACCCTCCCCAAAAATGTCCAGCTGAGCAGAAACCTTCCCATCCCACCTGCAGAGTGAGGGAGGAGCAGGAATGGCCCTGGAGGTTAAAACATGTCAAGGCACAGGACAGTTTTCCCCCAGGAGAGGCAGGCAGGGGTCTGAGGGCTGGACAGCAGCTGCTCTGATCCTCGGGGAGAGGAACAGGAGGGATGACCTGGACCAGGGATGACCTAGGTGAGGGATGGCCTGGATGAGGAATGACCTGGGGCTCTGCCTGGCCACAAAGCTGCCACTGAGACCCCCTTTGAGGGGTGCCTGGCCTGGGTCCAGGGCAGAGCTGAGTCCTCTCCAGCCACACTGGTGGTTTCTTCTCCACCATTCTGTTTTTCCAACCAAAAATGTCTCTCTCTCCAACCTGCCCCAGCCTCTGGCAGCACTGCCAAGGGCAGGAGATGCCCCATGCCACGGGAGCCCCCAGCAGTCCTGCTGCCACCCCTGCTCCTCTTGCACTGCTCCCACAGCTCTGTCACAGACCAGTGGGTCTCAGGAAACCTTGGGAGCTTCCCCAACCTCTCCTCCACTGGAGCCTCACCACAGGCTGCTACAGGGACCCTCCTGTGCCAGCACTGAGGCAGGACAGCCCCACCTGCACCCCCATGCACCCCACAGCTCAGGGCACTCCCCAGGGCCAGCACCCAGGGTGAGCCAGGGCTCCTCCTCCCACCAAATTCCCCAAAGACCACGATGCTGTGACTTCTCCTCATGGAAAATGTCCCCATGTGCCCCCCAGTCCCAGGCACCCCTCAGGGGGTGACACCCTGCCCACGGTGGGAGATGTCAAAGCAGCTGCTCTTCTCCCTCCTGCCCCTCTCACCACCAGAACAGCTCCAAGACCCCAGCCCTGAGCCCAAGGCACATGGAATGTCCCTTCACACCCCAGTGAGACAGGAAGGCTACAGCAGCTTCCCAGCTCCAGTGGAAACCAGTAGCTCAGTGCAAAGAGACGTTTGTGGAAATAAAATTCCTCTTAGCTTTCTCTGAAATTTGCCTCTGTCCACGGAGCCTTGGCTGCTCCTGCCATGGGCTATGGGATGCTCCTGGAGCACCCACAGATCCACTCGGACCAAGATGGGAGCCTGGCAGAGGGAGCCTGATGGACCTGGCTTGGTCTGAGCCCATCCCTGTGGAAGTGGCTGGAGGAATGGGGATGTCAAACACATTCCTGGCCTCTTGGCGGGGGCATAAATGGCTGGATTTGGTGGTTTTGAGGTCAGAATCACAAAGCAGGAGTTCCTACAGAACCACAGAATATCCTGAGTTAGAAGGATTTAGTCCAACCTCTGGCCCTGCACAGACACCCCAACAATCCCACCCTGTGCCTGAGAGTGTTGTTCAAGTGCTCTTGGAGCTCTGGCAGCCTCGGGGCTGTGCCCATTCCCTGGGGAGCCTGGGCAGTGCCCAGCACCCTCTGGGGGAAGAACCTTTCCCTGATATCCAACCTAAACCTCCCCTGACAGCTCCAGCTGGTGACTCCCAAACAGCTCCAACTGATCCTTGTGGGGATGAGCAGTCCCGGAGGGTCCAGCAGAGCAGCCTGGGATGTGTGGAATGCTCTGGGGCAGAGAGGCACAGCCATGCTGGGTGCCTCAGGCATGGGCATTTCTGAACACCAGGATGGCTGTTCAGGGGGACAGGGCTCTCCAGAGGCAGAGCAGATGCAGTTTGGGGTGTTCTCTAATGAGGTTAAAGCCTGACTCAAAGTGACCCCTCCAATTCCTGGTTTGCTGTGGGGCTTTGGCTCCAAGGCCGGTCCCATGTCCTGCAGCTGTGGCAGGCACAGGATTTGGTCACTCCATCCCACAGGCAGGGAAGTGGGATGAGCCCAAGTGGGATGAGGGCCTGACCCAGCTCCTGCCACCATCACGAGCCTGACCCTCACCTGCAGGTCACCAGGGTCTCCCAAAGCCACCAAGCCCCCAGCAGAGGAGAGGCCACATGGTCACCCAGCCAGGAGACAGCGAGGGAGGAGCCCACCGGGCAGGGCTCCCTGCTGGAAGTGGCTCCCCTTTGCTGGGACAAGCAGTGCCACCAAAGTAGGGCTGCGGGGCTCCCGGGGCACAGAACAGGGCGTCTCATCTAATTATATCAGCCGTGTCCCACAAAGAGCGGTGCCAGCTGGCCTGCCCTATTTCCTGAGCCCTTCTTTGGGCCCGGCAGCGCCGCGCTGGCCCCGGCACGGCCCCGGGCGGGCACCGGCACGGCCCCGGGCGGGCACCGGCACGGCCCCG
>WAAE01026741.1:34998-45014 GCA_013400495.1 Nicator chloris | reverse complement strand
CCGGCACGGCCCCGGGCGGGCACCGGCACGGCCCCGGGCGGGCACCGGCACGGCCCCGCCGCCCCCGGCAGGGGAGGGAGAGCGAGCGGCCACAGCTCCGCACCGGGATGGTCCGGCTCAGCCCGGACAGGAGCTTCCTTCTGGGCAGGACATGGCTGCGTGGGCCTGGGGCAGCTCTGATGGATCGGTGGGCTCCATCCCACCCTCCAGACCCTGGCCTGGCTCGTACTGGGCTCCCCACGGGCTGTGAGCCACTGGCACACTGCCACACTGCCACGCTGCCACAAGGACCAAACATCAGAGTGGTGCGATGCGGACAGGAGCCAGCCCAGCAGTGTCCTCCCACAGGACGCCGGAGTTTGTGGCCGGGACAGGCGTGTCCCCACTGCCCCACCTCCCACAGGCAGCGGTGCTGGAGCCATGAAGGGCTCTGCAGCACAGGGACTCCTCTAGCTCCAAATGGGTGCCATGGGCACCCCAAACCTGACAGTGTCCTCACCTCCTCCTGCCCCTCTCCCTGCCCAGCACTCAGTTTTCAGCTCAGCTCAGCCCCTGCCCCAGGAGGGCCCATCCCCCTCAGGGCTGTGGTAGGATCACAGAACCCCAGAATGGTTTGTGTTGGAAGGGATCTTAAATCCAGTGCCACCCCCTGCCACGGGCAGGGACACCTTCCACAACCCCAGGCTGCTCCAAGCACCATCCAACCTGGCCTTGGACACTTCCAGGGATGGGGCATGGATAGCAGCCCCATGCCAAGATCCTCTGGAGGTGGCTGGAGCCATCAGGAGGTAAATGCCACCTCAGGCAGCACCAGGGCTCTACCAGGAGCAAAATCCTTCTGCCTGTGATGGAACAACTGGAATGAACACAGCATGCCAGGATTGTTCTCTGGTTTGGACAGTACCAGGCAAGGGACTGGGCTGGAGCCAAGGACACTCAGAGCTGGTGGTGGAGGAGGTGAGAAGGGGTCAGCAGATCCCATACAAAGTTCTCTGAGTTCAATCTCCCAGAAACTCCACTCTGGAGGTCCTGGCACAAGCCTCTCTCCCCTCATAGAGGATCTCTGGATGCTCCAGACCATCATCAGTCTGTCCAAAGGGTGCCAGACACCTGGTCCCTCTGTGCATGCTTGAAGATGCCCCTTGGACCTCCCTGGGAGGTGGTCCTGGGGGACCCCCTCCCTCCCTGCACCCAGATCAGCCCTGGAGCTGCTGCTGGGGTGTGGATGGCAGACACGGCCCTGCTCCGGAGGGATGGCAGGAGAGAGCTCCCCAAGCCCCATCCCAGGAAAGCCCAGAGGCTGGGGAATGGCTGGGGGCTGCCTGGCCCCTGCCACCCAGGGGGATGATGGTTTAATCCGCTACTTATTTCGGTTGCTAGGTGATCAAATCATCCATCTGCTTGTGACTGGAGAGTGCCGTGAGTCAGCCCCTGCCACAGGCAGCAGAGGGGCTCACTCCAGCCCTCCTCCAGCCTGGCCCAGGGCCCTGCGTGCCCAGAGGATGCTCTGACAGGGAAAACAGGTGCTGCCTGGGGAAGTCAGGCTGCCACGGGGCTGGGGGCATCTTCCCACGTGCTCCTGGAGAACACGACCCCCATGGCGTCGTGGGGAGCACCTCTGAGCTGTGTCCTCACTGCACTACCTTGCAGGAGGGGTTTATTATTATTATTATCTATTGCATTGGATTTTTGGAAAAAAATCTTCCCTGTGAAGATGCTGAGGCTTTGGCACAGGATGCCCAGAGAAGCTGTGGCTGCCCCATTCCTGGAAGTGTCCAAGACCAGGATGGACAGGGCTTGGAGGAACCTGATCTACTGGAAGGTGTTCCTGCCCATGGCAGGCAGATGGGACTGGATGGTCTGTGATGTCCTTTCAACCCTTTCAATCCCATTTTGGGATTCAGTGATTCAATCCAGAGCAACTTTAAGGATCACATGAGCCCCACTAGAAGTACAGGCGAGTTTGGTGTCCCCCCAGCACACCTTAGCCCCCCCCAGCACAGCCACCCCAGCACCTTCCCCCTTCTGCAGGGACATTGCTACCCCTGCACACTGGGAGCCCAGAGAAAGCCAACAGGCTGTTCAGGAGAGCAAGGCAGAAAGGCAACAGTTTGGGAGAAAATAACATTTTCATAAAGTGTTTGAAGTCATTTGGAGGAGGAAAGTGGGAAGGGAGAGGAATCAGAGTCTCTGTGTGTGTGTGATGCGTGCGTATGTGAGAGAGCGACAACAGGAGCCTCCCTCTCTGCAGAGCAGAAACCATCTCAGTTTCTCAGGTTTGGGAGAGTGTTGAGACACTGGGAAATTAAAGCAATGCCCACAGAATGTGTTTGCAAAGTCCAGCTTCTTTAGTGAGGCGCCACGTGTAGGTGTCACACTTCTGCTGCCAGCGGGCGTGTGCTGGGGATGGGTGCTGGGCACGGGGCTGGGGGCTGCCCGGCACCCCCACCCTCTGCCACGCGCAGCCCTCGGGATCTGAAGGCCACCAGGGCCACTGGAAACCTCCTGCGAGATCCACAGGCCCCTGTGGGAGCATCAATGGCCACCCCCCTGCCCACGGCACCCAAAAGGAGGAGCCCTACAGCAGGGTGAGGAACACCACGGATGGCAGAAACGGGACAAAACAGCTGGAGCTGCCCCAAGCTGCTTTCTCTGCCTCCTGCCACTGCATGTGGGCAAAAGACCCCATGACTGTCCCCTCCCTGTTCCCCCACCCCCCCGTGCTGTGCCAGGGGCTCAATCAGCACCAAGGACGGCCCTGCAGAATCCCAGCCCCAGGGCCCAGCACCCGAAATCCTGCGAGCTGGGCTGGTGGCCTCCCCGCTGCTCGCCACAGCCCTCCCAGGTCCCCCAGCAGCTATCACGACTTCTTAGTGCAAAGAGACTCATTAATGAAGTGGAAAAGGAGGAGGAGGAGCAGGCTGAATGGTCCCTCCTAAGGGACAGTGCAGCACGGAGGAGGAGGAGGAGGAGAGCGCTTAGCATTGATCTCAGGATAAGCAGCCACCCAAGAGGGGAACGACTGCTTGGAAAACACCGCGGTGGAAAGGCCGAGGACAGGCAGCCTGGGGGGTGGGAGCCATGCAGGTGTGGGCAGGAATTCAGCCCCCAGTGTCACAGTCCCACCCGCAGCACCCTCTCCCCAGAGGCAGGAGGCAAAGGGGACCTGTGTGCAGGAGGGCCAGGCCAAGGGAATACCCATGGCATCCCAGTCCCTTCCCTGGAGCTCAGCTGTGTCCATCCCGCAGGGCACCAGCCCTTGGCTGTGAGCTGCAGCTCCCCACAGCAGCCCTGGGGAGGGGAGGAGGGAGAGAGGGAGGGAGGAGGACAGGCTGGGCTGTGTGGGAAGGGCGTTTTTCTCCAACTCAGCGGTTCCCAGTTTCCAAGCTGTCTCTGCAAGGCCTGGCTGTTGTGCCTGTGGGAAGCACTGCCGGGGGGCTGGAGGGAGCCACTGACCCCGGCCACCAGCCCTGGCTGGGCAGCAGCCCCAGGAGCGGGCCTGCCCACACCTCAGGTGGGCAGGGCCAGAGGCTGCCGGGGAGCCACGGGAGGGGAAGGTTTCCATCCCCAGCTCACAGCTCTAAGCAGAGGACAGGAGACATGAGGGTGACGGGGCACATGGGCAGAAGCTCCTGCAGCTCTGAGGCCTCGCTCTCTGTCCCTTGGGTGCCCAAACCTAGGGAGCCCCAGTGTGCAGCAGCCTCCTGTCCCCAGGTCACAGAGGGGGCTCTGAGCCCACCTGTGCCTCCACTGCTCCTGTGTAGGCAGTGGGAGAGCTGCTGGCCCCTGCTCACAGCCCCAGCTCAGGGCTGGGGACAGGACTCCTGAGCCTGGCCAGTCCCAGGAAAGGACTGAGGAGCTCATGGGGAGCTTGGCTGCCCCATTCCTGCCCATCCCTTCTGCCTCATTGTGCAGGGCACACAACTTCTGGGAGCATCATCCCTTCCATGAGCATCACCCCCTCAGGGAGTGTCACTGTCCATGCTGAGCAGCGGCAGGACACACCTCTGTGCTGTGAAGGTCTGGCTGTCTATGCTCCTCCATATATCCAGTATCCTGCTTGGAAAGCACCATCCAAACCTTGGCCTGCCATGAAATCAGTTTTCCCATCCCAGAGGCTTTTCCCCACAGCAGGCAGGACAGACAGGGAATGGAACCAGCGGCTGTGAGCTGACAGCTGAGAAATGCTCCGTTCTCCAGCCAGCTGAAACACCTCCTAACACATCACTGTCACTGGACTTTGAGCTCTTCCCAAACTAGCAGCAGTGCCCAGCTGAGAGAGAAAGAGGCTGGGCCATTTAGAAAATGCCAAACCAGCCCTTTCTGATTGTTCAGAAAATCGTCTCAAACTGTTCAGAACAAGAAAATCACTGGACAAAGTGATGGACCTTGTCCATCAACTGGGTCTGCTCAGTGGTAACCCGAGCCCCGGCTGCCCCAGGTGGTTCCTGGGGCAAGGCAGCAGGTCCCTGTCCCACCTGGCTGTGCTGCCCTCGTCCAGGACTTGCCCAAGCCCATGGCACCCCAGCTGAAGGCCCAGAGCAGCCATCCCATCTCCACCACGGGAGGGATTAATCGGTCAAGGAGCACAGCGAGGGAGCGTCACCTTCATTCCCGCAGTGCAAACCGTGCCATTAAAATCCTCTCTCCTATGACACACACCGAGCCTATTTCCGTAAGAGTTTGGCAGGGGAATAACATTACAGCGCCTATAAATACCTCACGGGAGCTGCTGTGCTGACGGAGCAGCAGGACGTGCCCCTGCCCACCCCGGGAAGGCTCAGCCGCCACCGCAGCACCCTGAGGGTGAGGGCAGGAGGGCTGGGCAGGGCGGGGACAGCCTTGGGACAGCCAGGGGCAGCACCGTGCTCAGGGGGAACCGAGCTGGGCAGGGCATCAGCAGGGACAGCCTTGGGACAGCCGGGGGGAGCACCGTGCTCAGGGGGAACTGAGCTGGGCAGGGCATCAGCGGGGACAGCCTTGGGACAGCCGGGGGGAGCACCGTGCTCAGGGGGAACCGAGCTGGGCAGGGCATCAGCGGGGTCAGGGCTGAGCCAAGGGAGCATGGAGGTGAGAAGATGGTGGCACGTTGAGGATGTTCCCAAAGCAAACTGTGAGGGTCCCTGCAGGACTCTGGTCTGACCCAAAGCAGGCTGACACACAACCAGCTCATCTCTGTCCTCCCCATGGGGACCCCAGGCACAGAGGGGGGTCTCACATCGGAGCAGGCACCAACAGAGGCTCCTCAAGGCACGAGGGGATGCCCTGGAACACCCCAGGGATACTGGCTGCAGGTACTTCCCAGCTCACCCAGCAGAGGGAAGCTGCTCCCTGCGGACTCCTGGCCATCAGCTGGGCCACCCCAGGACCCACCGTGAGGAATCAGTGACACCCCCAGCACCTGCTCCTCTACCAAGGCCCTGAGACACTGTGGGGGAAGAAAATACTTCAGCCCAGCTGAGACGGAAGCAGTGGGGAGGGGATCCAAGCCTCCCAGCCCCCAGCCAGGCTGTCCAGCCCCCCCTGGGAATGGCTGGAAGCTGGTGCTGTCATCTGTCTGTCACCTGCCAGGGAAAATGGTGTGGGTGGTCCCTGTCCTGCAGAGACACACGGAGACAAACAGCTCAGGAATTGGGATATTAAATACTTGACGTAAGGGAACTCTCATGATGCTCATCACAGGCCTTACCACTCCTCCTGAGCACAAGTGTCATCTCAAAGCTCCTGCAGAGAGCTCAGCTCCTCTGAGTCCTCAGCAGCAGCCCTATGGACAGCATGGGAGATACCAAACCCAAAGGCAGCTGTTGGAGGCCTGAGGAAATGGGAGTCCCCTCCTTCCCTGTGGGAGTTGATCAAGAGATGTGCAGAAGGGTCCACACATCCCAGGGACTGCAGAAGCCAGGCCCAGGAACATCTAAACCATCCCACAGTGAGCAGAGTGTAGGTTTGGGGCTGCCTGTCTCTTTGCCCCCAATCCCATTCTCCCCTAGAGGGCATAAACAGACCAAGACC
Organism: Nicator chloris; assembly: GCA_013400495.1. Classification (NCBI taxonomy): domain Eukaryota; kingdom Metazoa; phylum Chordata; class Aves; order Passeriformes; family Pycnonotidae; genus Nicator; species Nicator chloris. The sequence continues at coordinate 39,002 of WAAE01026741.1, read as the reverse complement.
ATAGAACCATGGGATCAGAGACTGGTTTGGGTCAGAAGGGATCTTAAATATTATCTAGTTCCAACCCTCTGCCACGAGATCTCTGTAACAGCTCTGGAAGTTGTGCTGTGCCTCCTTGCAGCAGCTTTCTTTCTTGGCCAAGAGCTGCAGCCAGGCCTCATTTGGGCAAAGCTCTCAAGAAAGACAATTTTCCTGCCAGCCCATGGTCCAGAGCCACCAGACAACCACAAGAAAGGCTGACACCCATGGGAGCCTTCCTGAGCAGAGCCAGAGCTGGCACGGGAGGGCTCAGCTGGTGGGCACCCTCCCTCTACAATGTCTCTGCAGCAAGAAGAAGCTCAGGACCTTCTCTTGCACACCCAAACCACAGGGTCACACACAGAGCCCACATCAGTGTCCACTGGGAGCTGCACGGTTGATGTAGCCACAGTCTCTGCCCCACAAGGGACCTCCCAGAGCAGAGCTGTGAGCAGCTATGAGGAGAGGAACACAGACATCTGCAAACCCTGCCATGGAGAGCAGTGCATGCCAAGCCCAGGCTGCAGGGGCTTGGTGCCAAACCCCAGAGTGGCTTCAGCAAAACTGCTGTAGGGACCCAGCTTTCAGCACCTCAAACCTTGAGCCAAGGGCTTCCCTCACAGACCCCAGCAGAACCTTCACCTCTGTTTATTCTGCACAGAGCTAAACACACCCCCAAAATGAGAATAACAAAGCAGCCTCACTGCCCAAAATGACTGCCCCTGACCACCCCAGTGACAGCCTGAGATCTCCTGCAGCCCCTGCGCCTCAGTGAGTGTGACCAAGGCCCCCTCCAACAGGCTCCTGGTGGGAGGTGGGCGATGCTCAGCCTGCCCTGGGTGCCCAGCACACCCCAGCCCGCTCCCAAGGGGGCTGTTCTGGGCTGCAGCGCTGCAGTGAGGGCTGTCCCGCGCAGCGTGCCTGGTCCAAGCACAGCCAGATGCAGATCCTGGGCAGGATTTCCCCCTGGAAACAGGGCAAGAAAAACCCCACCAAGCTCCAAATCAGCTCCTTGAACCCCATCCAAGGGCAAATGGGAGCCAGCCCAGCTCCTGGCAGCAGGGCACTGCCTCGCCTGGGGCTGGTGGCACTGGGCATGAGCTGATGGCCCTGGCCTGAGCTGGGCAGCAAAATGGGGGACGCAGGTGGCTGTCAGGGACAGGGCCCTCCCAGGGCCACTCCTGGCGGGCTGCTCCCCTGCTCTGCTCCCCTGCTCTGCTCCCCTGCTCTGCTCATGGCGAGGGGAGGATGCGGGCAGCGAGGAAGGCAGCTGCCATCTGGATCCAGGGCTCTCCATCTCAGCGGCGGTGGCAGCAGCGCTCGGTGCTGATTGTGGGCAGATTAGAGGGGACACAGCGTGCTCATCCCGATCCTGCTGCGCTGCCGCTACCCAGGCTGGAAATAAAGCCTCGTTTTTCATGCAAAGATGCACAATGGTTAACAGGGAAAAGCTTGCCTGGGAGGCATGCAGGTAGCAAACCAATTTCCAAACGGGTCTCCCATTACTCCTGACGGTTGTTCGATTTACATTTTTTTTCTGGCTCACCAGATGTTGATGCTCCGAGGGTGAAATCGGGCCCAGCACGAGGGTCTGGGAAGGTGCAGGAGTCTCCTGGTGCAGAGTGGCACGTTTCCCTGGAGCTGCTCTGTTCCTCGCCACTCATAGCCACGCTCCCAGCCATACCATGCGTCATGGACACGGAGAGGAGCGAGGGAGCCTGCAGACACTGGAGCCACATCTGCCAAGCCCACAGCTAGAAAAGCCCCATTTTCCTGCTGGCACAAGCAGCAGCCCCGTGTCCCAGAGCAGGAGTGGCAGCTCCTACCAGGTGACAGCTTCCTGAGAGAAGCCCCTGGGCTGGCTCTGTGCTCTGCTACCTCAGAGGAGAAGCAGTTGGAGATGAATTTGTGAGGCTCCGAGAGTCCATTTTGCAAGAAATGCTCCAAGATGCCCAGGTCCTGTGGAACGCCAGCCCCAACCTCTACACGGACATGGCTGCTCCTGGCACTGCAGGTGCTGGCCCCACACCAGGCATGGGGTCAGGAAGGTCACCAAGGCTCTGCTTCTCAAAGACACGTTGGTGCCAAACTCCAATGGAAATGATGGCAACAAGGCTCAAAATCCTGTTCCTGCTCGGGCCCCATCCTGGACCGAAGCTTCCAGAGTGTGTCATGGCAAAGGCCCAGAGGAGAGTTTGTTATATGGCACCTCTCTCCCGGAGGGGACTGCCACATGGGGGGGACTGGCACATGGAGGGGACATTTGTCTGCCTCAAAAGTCTCATGATCGTGCAATGACCCAACCACCACCCTGGGACTGATCCAGGCCCTGGGTGCAGCTGGAGGGGCTCCGGGGGTGGCACACAGGGACAGGGACAGCAGGCACTGACCTGTCAGTCGCTGCCACTTGCTGCCAGCCAGCTCCATTACCTGCCGGCTCCACTCCCCACAGCCGCACTGGCTCTGGGCAACCCGCAGCACCTTTACACAGGAAAACCCTCTGGAAGAATGGTGAAGATCAGGCAGAGGGGTGCAGAGATCTGCCTGCAGCCACTGCCTGCACACTGCAAACCATCCCGGCTGAGGAGAAGGACAGAGCACACCCCAGGCACAGCAAACACAGGCCGAGGCCATGCTCGGTGCCGGTGGCCACTCGTGGCATGAGGACAGGTGCCCAGAGACCACCAGGGGCTGCAGCCAGGCTGCGGCCCGGCGGGAGCAGGCGGCCCGGACACGGGCGTGCGCACACAGCTCCCCGCAGGTGCCCGCTCCCTCCATCACCCCTGTGCCTTCCCTGGCACACACCTTCAGCCCCCACGTCCTGCACACCCGCAGGGACATCGCCACCGACTGCTGCACGCGCGTGTGTGACACACTCTCCCCGAGGGGCACACATCCCCCGAGCAGCACACACGCACATCCAAGGCGAGCAGACGCACATCCAAGGAGAACACACGAACCCCGAGCGGAGCACACACATATCCAAGGGGAACACACGCACCCAGAGCGGAGCACACACATATCCAAGGGGAACACACGAACCCCGAGCGGAGCACACGCAGGCGCGGGCCGCGCACCCGCACGCCCGGGCTGGGGCCGCTCCCCCGCCCCGGTTCGCTGCGGAGGGCACGCATCGGGAAACGAGGCCATGCTCAGCCCCGCAGCCCCGCGCCATGGGTCCCGCAGGCGGCACGGCTCCACGGCGGGTCACCCGCACACGCGCCGGGCCGGGGGTTCCGCACACACACGTATTTGTGATGCGGGGAGCAGCGAGGCAGCGGCGGGGCCGGGCTCTGCCGTGGATCCCGCACCCCTGCGCAGCCGCGGCCCCGCCGCAGCCCGCACCGGCAGCCGGCCGCCCGCTGCCCCGCACGGACACGCGTGGGGTGGGCTGGGCCACGCCCCCCGGGGTGCGGGATCTCTCTCGCTCACACACACACACACACACACACACACACACACAGACACACACACACACACACACACACACACACACACACACGCTCTCAGCCCGGTTGCTCCGCAGCCACTTAATTCCTTGTTGCCCGTTCCCGCACCAGCCAGCCCAGCCCTGCACAGCCAGCCCCTTCCCGCACCGTCCGGCCATCCCTCCCGTACCGTCCGGCCACACACCCCGCACCGTCCGGCCATCCCTCCCGCACCAGCCGGCCCCTCCCCGCACCAGCCGGCCCCTTCCCGCAGCAGCCAGCCCCTTCCCGCACCGCCCGGACCTTCAGCCCGCACCGTCCATCCCTCCATCCCGCACCGTCCAAGCCGTTCCCCTCACCGTCCGTACCTTGGCCCCGCACCGTCCATCCCCGTGCCCCGCACCGCCCTCCCGCTCCGCTCCCGGCGCCGCCGGCCCCCCCGCAGCCCCTCCTCACCTGGCCCGGCTGTGCGGGTCCCGCGGCGGGGCAGCGCCCGCTTCTCGCAGCGCCTCCGCGGGCTGGGCAGGGGGCCCGGCTTGGCTCGGCCCGGCCCGGCCC
>WAAE01026741.1:0-34842 GCA_013400495.1 Nicator chloris | reverse complement strand
GGCCCCGCTGCCCCCCTGCCCGCGGCGCGGTGCGGCCGCCTCGCCCCTATGCGGAGGCTCGAGCGGCACCGAGGCGATGCCCATTCATTCAGCTTGGCCCCCGCAGCCCTCCCCTTCCGCCCCGCGCCCCAGCCGCCTGCATGGAGGGGGCTGGCGATGCTGCAGCGGTACCCAGAGCCCCCGGAGAGCACAGTGCGGAGAGGAGGGAGGGAGAGGAGGAGGAAGGAGAGCAGAAGGAGGGAAGAGGAAAGAGGGAGAGGGAGATGGCTGCCCCCAAAACCAGAGCTGGATCTAGAGAAGACTCTGGGATTTCCACCAGGAAATCAGGACAGGGAATGGAGCGGGGCCGGCGCAGCACCCCCCGCCCAGCTCGGCACGGCAGCCCCAGCCCGGCTCCCGGGGATACCAAGCCAGAGGCTGGGGACTGCGGGCGGTGGGCACGGCCCCGCGCGGGGCCAGGGCAGGGCACGGCCCCCCTGGAGAAACTAAATGTCCCCCCTAACACAGGGCTGGTCCATCCGGGGGGCACCAACCAGCCCAGCCAGGAGCTTGGCTTTAAGGGCATGGAAAGCTCGGGGGGGCACCTTTTGGTGGTGTTGCCAACCTGGTGTGCAGGGGCTGCACGCCTGGCTCCACGTCTGCCCTTTTTGCAGAGCCCAGCTTTGCTCAGACGGGGCCCCTTCATCCTCACACACAGTCAGGACCCCCTCAAATGCACCAGGGTCCTGAGCCGCAGGATAACGTCCTGCATGCCGCATCAAAATTTCTCAGCTTTTCCTAATCTGGGTCTTGCTTAACCCTCTGGAAAATAATCCACTGACCATCTGCCACAGTGAAATTCATTTACAACCTCGCACAAATTAGGCTCAACTGTTCACTTCCTGCTCCTCTTTTGCTCAGGGCTTTTGATCACTCTGGTGCACGTGTGTCTTCCTTCCCATGGGCTGGAGGTGACCTTGCCTTGGACTGGAGGTGACCTTGCCATGGCCTGAGGGTGACCTAGCCAGCACTGGGCTGCAGGGCAGTGCCTGCTCCTGACACACTCTCAGATCTCGGGGTGCTTTCTCCTGGCGGGATGATATTCCCATGCCCAGCCTTGCCATGGGCTGGAGGTGACCTTGCCTTGGACTGGGGGTGACCTTGCCATGGGCTGGAGGTGACCTTGCCATGGGCTGGAGGTGACCTTGCCTTGGACTGGAGGTGACCTTGCCGTGGACTGGGGGTGACCTAGCCAGCACTGGGCTGCAGGGCAGTGCCTGCTCCTGACACACTCTCAGATCTCGGGGTGCTTTCTCCTGGCGGGATGATACTCCCATGCTGTGATTGCATTCCCATGCCCAGCCTGCACAGAGTCCTGCCCTAGGAGGGCTGAGGAGCCTGTTTGGGGGAACAGCCTCTCTCTCTGGCTGCCCTTGGAGGTGTGTGCAGGGCAGCTGAGGAGCTTTCATGGGTCCAGGCAGGACAGAGAGCAAGAGATCTCAGATTTCCCTCTGCCAGAGATTCCCAGCCTGACCTCACGCCATCCAGGTATTGATTCAGGTATTGGTGTTTCAGAGGTGATTATGAATCCATGGATTTTGCTGGTTTGGGATGCCTGGCCAGGGCTGCCCCATGGGAGTGAGGTGATCAGGACTGCTCAGTTCTGTGAAACACCTCCTCAGTCTCTGCACCTGCGTTAGAGCCTGGCCTGAGGGGCGAGCATGCTGTGGGAGCAGCTACCATGGGGATTTTCCCATCCCTTTGCCCTGGTGCTTTTGCAAATGGAGAGCTGGCTTTCTGGGGAAGAGGCTTCATTCTCTAAGGAAAATGGAAATATACAGATTTTTTTTTTCCTTCCTGTAGCAGATTCAGCAAAAGTGCAGCTGCCTTCCCAGTCCTGAATACAGAATTGACCATTCAGTTCATCCCTAAGGGGAAATGGCCCAGCAGAGAGGAACAACGAGCCCCACAGTGCTCTCTACACCCTCCAAAGTCTTTCTCAACCCTGGCATTTTCCTCTCCCAAATTCCAGGGGTGCCTGGCTCCCTTTGCAGGGCAGTGAAGATTTTCCTCATGCCTCCAATCCCCCTCTCTGAAAACCTCTCGGTTTCAAAATGTATTGTTTTTCCCCCTTAAATTGTAATTTGACAGGTTATCTGTCCATGATGGAGCCTGGGGTGCAGAGGCACTGGCAGAAGCAGGGCAGGAGCTGGGCTGAAAGGGGGAAAGGGCATTCCAGCCCTGCCCGAGGCACGGACGGGCAGGATCCAGCACTGACCAGGCACCCTGGATCCTTTGGCTGTGAGGAGCAATGCCTTTTCCATCATTCTGCTTATTCCTGAACCTTATGGCAGCTCCAAGTGGCTGAAAGGACATGAAATGAAGGCACGAGTGATGATGTTTGCTGCTGATTTCACCGTGAGTGTCTGGGTGCTCCTCAGGAAAGTCACTCGGTGTGCTGAGCTGGCCAGGCCAGGTACAGTGCCAGGAGGACGGAGCAGCCCTGGCAGGCTGCAGGAGCCCCTGCTGGGGTTTCAGTCAGCAGCCCAGCAAAGCCCATGTGGAGGAAAAGCATAGGAAAGGATAGCTGGAATTTAGGAACACATTTAGGAATAAATTATTTTATAATGTTTAAGAAGAAATTCCTTCCTGTGAAAGTGAGGAAGCCCTGGCACAGGTTGCCCAGAGCTGCTGTGGCTGCCCCTGGATCCCTGGAAGTGTCCAAGGCCAGGCTGGACAGGGCTTGGAGCAACCTGGGATAGTGGAAGGTGTCCCTGTCCATGGCAGGGGGGTTGTAACAAGATGTTGTTTGAGGTCCCTCCAGTCCAAACCATTCTGGAATTCTGGGATTCTATGAATGAAAGGCAGCTGGGGAGGTTTTCCTGTGAAAGAGCCCAAAGCCTCATTTCTCAGCTGTACCAGAGTCAAGAGGGGGCTTGGACTCCTGCAGGAAAGCCACAGGCAGCTTCAGAGGCTTCTCCAAGTGAAGACAAATGGTTCTCATTCCTGGTGATCCAGGAGGGAGAATCAAGGATGACACAATTCAAGGCAAAGGGGAAACGATCTCTCCAGGAGCTGTTGTGGTGAGCACTGCCAGGCCAAGAGCTGAGGGCAGCCCTACTCCCATGGCAATGTCCCCGAGCCCAGGGGAGTGCTGTTCTTGAAGAACTGACACACCTGGGGCAGTGACAGAGAGAACAGGGGGGACTCAGGCATAGCTGGGAGGGTGAAGCTGAGCTCGAGGTGGAGCAGAGCAGTGTCTGCATGGCAGGGATAGGGGGAGGCTTTGGACCAGGGTGAGCAACCCTGTGCTAAAAGTGGGCTGAGGGGCTGACCCTGCACCAGGAAACGTCAGCCAGGCTGGCTGGGTTTTTGAGAGACAGAGACAAGTCTGGCACAGCGCTGTGGATCTGAGAGTCACCATAGTGATAGTGGCTGGTGGAGATCAGCCAGCGATGGCTGTGAGAGGGGAGCAGGCAGGGCTGCAGGACAGCCTGCTCTGAGCACCCAGCAGGACAGGGGCACAGGGGAAAGGCAGGCATAGGTGACAAAGGCACATGGAAAACAAGGGAAGGACATCAGAGAGGCTTTCTAAGCCTTTCTAAGCGTGGCTGAATGTGTGGAGAGCAGGAGAAAAATCAGAGAGCTTTGAAACCTTTGGGAGAAACCTGGGGCCAGGACTCTGCTGGGCAGGTGGGACAGAAGGCAGGACAGGAGTGTGGAGGTGGAGGAAGAGAAGACCTGGGAGATGGGGCAGCAATCCAAGGGGATTTCTCCAGGTTTAAAGATGTTTGTGCTGCACACCTAAGGGGCCCTGGCACTGGTTATGGGGACAGCAGAGCAGAGGGAGGGTGTGATCAGGCTGTCCCCGTGGCTGGGAGCTGATGGTGTTGCCAGGAGAAACAGAGAGATCCAGAAGAGTCCCACCACGGCAGCAGGGCACAGCAGAAGAGGGTGAGGGCTAAGCTGTGGGCTCTTGCATCCTTTGTGAAGGATGCTGTGTGGGAGGGCAGCCAGCTGAGAGGATCAGGGTCCTTTAGGGAGGAGGAGATGGAAGCAAATCCCAGAGGAACAGTTTTGAGCTGAGGAGTTGGCTTGGGTTGGGGTCTTGTGTTGTGGTTTACTCCATGGGCACTCGGAGGGTGTGACACCCTGCTGGCACCAAGGCCCTTCTATTTCAAGGTTTATCATGCAGGGTTCAGCTGGTGGTGGCTCTGCAGCCCACACAGGACAGGCTGTGGGTGTCACTCTGCTCTTAGGCAGGAACAATTCCCCTGGCACTGCTGTTGCTGTTGTCTCCAGGGGTGACAGAGTGGGTCAAAGGTGACAATGGCCAGTTAAGTTATAATGGGCCAGATCTTCAATGCCAGCAGGAGAAATGATGGATCTAGCTCCATCCAGGAAGCCAGGGAGGGACTGGGGGAAAATGTGTGGAGTGGAACGTGAGAGGAGAAGGAGCCACCAAAGGGGGCAGTGCCCAGGAATGGGCACAGTGCCCAGGAATGGACACAGTGCCCAGGAATGGGCACAGTGCTGAGCATGCAGCCAGCAGTGCTGGGGCTGCTGCATCTATGGGATAATCCAGGGCTGGCCCAGGACCTGGGGGACAAGGAGGACGTGAGTGAAGCCAGGTGAGGGCACTGCAGGTGAGCAGGGTCCAGAGCCCAGAGCTCTCAGCCACACAGAGGGGCAGGAACAGGGGCATGCACTGACCACTTGGCTCCCTCCAGACTCAGCAAGCTCTGAGCCCCTCCAGGGAGATCCTACAACCTCCTGCACTGCAGGGTGCAAGTACCTCTGGAGACCATGGAAGGATGGATGGGCAGAAAATCTATAATGGGCTGTAAGAGGTGAGGGAAGTGTGCCTGGTGGGTGCAAACACCCTTGTCCTCCCAACCAGGCAGAGGACAGCCCTGCTTTGCTTTGCTCTCCTGCCCATAAATCTCTCAGAAGTCAAATCTTCCCCTTTCTGCTCCTCACTGAAGTCAAACACTGATGAGTAGCAGCCTGTTAACACAGCCTGGTGCCCAGAACCTCAGTGTCCCTCTGCCCCTGCCTTGCTCCGAAGTGGCAGCCCCTACAAAGCCTGTTTCACAAAGGAACCCTCTCCCACAGCAGCCTCTGCTACCCTTTGTCCCCAAATTCCTCCTGACCAGGTAGTGGTTCACTCCAGGCCATGGGGCTCTGCTGAAGGTTTGAAATTCTCTCTGAGGGCAGATGGGAGTTTATTCTGTGGGCAGCTCTGGGCAGATGGAGGGGCTCTTGCCCTGCCTGGAGGCCACCAGCCCAACTGAGGACAGACGTGTTCCACGCAGACAAAATGCATCCTCTCCAGTCGATGAGATCTTGGAATAAAAAATGTCCTGTGCCCTATTCTTGGAGCACATGCAAAACAGGGCACAGCAAGGGCTGAATACCCAGAAGGGTGAGAGCCTGAACTAAAGTCAGTCCAGCTGTCACATGTGAAATGTTCAGCTCCATACTCCATGAGCCAAAGAGCGAGCACAGGAGGGCTGGGAGTGTCTCTGGTTACCTGCAAGGGGGAACACTGAGGAGTAACGGGATAAAACTGAAGGGAAGAGCTCAGAAAGGTTCAGGAAGAAGGTTAGGCACTCAGGGAGCAGAGGAGCATCTGCAGCCACTTTAGGCCCGAGGAGGAAGCAAACAAGGGCCTGCAGCTCTCCTGCTGCAGCCCAAGGGCTGCTCCAGCTGGGACCTGGCCCCTCAGGGCAGGGCTGCAGGGCTGGAACCCAGAGTCATGGAATATCCTGAGCTGGAAGGGACCCACCAGGATCATCTACCCAACTCCTGGCCCTGCACAGACACCCCGACAATCCCTGGGAGTGATGTCCAAAGGCTCCTGGAGCTCTGGCAGCCTTGGGGCTGTGCCCACTCCCTGGAGAGCCTGGGCAGTGCCCAACCACCCTCTGGGGGACGAACTTTAAGGGTGTTTAAGGACTTCCTTGGGACTGTTTGCCATGAACCACTGCTGAATGTGCAGACAGGGGACCAGTTTGCTCCAGTGTGATGTTTGCAGATTTTTACAGCAGGAAACCACGGCCTGGGCATGAGGACACGGCTGGACACTGTCCAGCTGCTCCTCAAGAGCTGCCAGTACATGTGGCATCTGCACAGCTCTGAGTGATATTCTGTGAGAAATGAGCCTGTACCAGAAAAGAAGAAGGAAATTAATAAGGCAGGTCCAATCTTCCCTCCACAGCTCAGGAGCTCAGGGTGCTGCCGCACTCAGGCAGCAGCTTCACCAAAGGAGCTCCAGCCCCTTCCCTGCCAGAGCAGGGCTGGGGAGCTCAGGGGCACCAGGGCAGGGCAGGGGGACGTGCTGTGCCCATCAGCACCTGCAGGATGGCCCTGAGAAGCAGAGCTTTGCAGGGCTTTGCCCCTGGAGCCTGGCTCAAGGTGCTCCCCTGTGCTGCCAGCCTGGCCAGAGCGCTCCGGGGAGGTGCCAGGGCAGGGCAGGGCTATGCCAGGAGTGCAGTGAGCCAGGCTGGTGTGAGGCAGGAATCTCCTCTGGAAGGAGAAGATGAGCAGGAAAGTGTTTGTTGTGTAAGGATGAGGCCAGAGCAGGATGGCAGAAACCTTCCTGTGCTCCAGCTCCTGCCCGTGTCCTCCGTGGCAGCACCAGCTCACAGGCTCCTGTTGGCCCCCTGAACCAGGGGCCACATCCTCAGGTGTGACAATCCTGGGCTTGGCCCACAGGGCTCCTTCATGCAGGGACCAGACTGCAGGCTCAGAACATCCCAATTCTTGTCACAGGGAATTTCATCCCTATGCTACTGAACACTGAGTTCCTGCTGCTCCTGCAGCGCTGGGGTGATGGAGCCCTGGGTCACCACTGTGCCTTGGGTCCCATCCAGCATCCCTGCCCATGTCCCCAGGGCTGAATGCTGTGCAGGAGGGGCAGGCTGGCCCTGCCCGTGGCTGGGAACATGGACTCCTGGTCCCTCCATCTCACAGCAGAGATCAGCTGCTGGATGCTCGTTGCTTGGCAGCCACAGGCTTAGAAATGTCAATTTCTAATTAAAACCATGCACCCAAAACCTGGGATTTTGTACCCTGTTCTCAGCTGCGGGGGGCATGACAATATCCCCTGGTGTTCCAGCACCTGGGAAGGAGCCAGGGTTGTGCCAGAGAGGAGCCAGGTGAGGCACAGGACAGTGGGCCTGAGCAGGAGGGCACCCAGATATGAAAAGCAGATGGCAGCTGATGAGAAGGGAGATGGAAGATGTGACCCAGAAATAGGAGTGAGGAAGGCTCCACTGGGGCACACGGCAGCAAAGAGAGGGTGCCAGGCACGGAAACAAGGGCAGTGGGATGGGAATCCCATGGGACATGGAAGTGCTGGGCCTGGGCATGGGGATGAGGCCACAGAGGAGCAGGCAGCCCCCTCTGCCAGGGCAGTGCCAGCACCTCGGGCCAGCCAGGCCACATTTCCTTCCCTTGGGGACCCGTGTGTCCCCCTGGGGCCTGGAGCCTGTGCTGGGCAGTGATACCTGGAAATCACCAAATCCCAGAATATTTGGGGTGTGGAGGGACCTTAAAGCCCATCTCATTCCACCCCCTGCCCTGGGCAGGGACACCTTCCACTATCCCAGGGTGCTCCAAGCCCTGTCCAGCCTGGCCTTGGACACGTCTGGGGATCCAGGGGCAGCCACAGCTTCTCTGCGCAACCTGTGCCAGGGCATGCGCACCCTCAGAGGAGAGAATTCCCTCCCAATATCCCATCTAACCCTGCCCAATTGATTTTCCTTGTGGGAAGTGGTGTTTGTGGTGCTGGGAGCCGGATTCAGGGTGAGGTGACGTTCCAGACCACCTGGTCCCTGATTCTGCCTTGGGCAGGGACACATCAAATCCAGCCCCTGGGGCTCCAGGAAGAAGAAGGTAAAGTGTAAAGTGTAAGCATGAAAAAACTCAACCCCACCGAAAAGTACAATAAAAGAAATTAGTGTTTTTTAAATCCATGTTACTGGATTGCAAATTTGGGGAGATTAAAAATTAAAATGTTGGCTTTATGGTATCTGAACCTTTAGCATTTGTATTTCTAGGCTTTTGCTCCATGAGAGTGACAAGGAGAGGGAGGAAAGGCACTGGGACCCCCCCAGTAAAGCCCCCCTGCCAACAAGACCATGGCCAGCATGGGGCTCACAGAAGCAAACAGCCTCACTGGGGAAGGGATTTTATTTTTTGAAGTTTGCAGAACCTCTTTTTAGCATTTTCTCACGGAATAATTCTGGGCTTCTGCTTCCAAGTGACATTCAATTTCCACATCTGAGCTAAGGATAAAATGAATATTTTTACAACCTGAGTGAATTCAAACCAAAATGCTCAAAAAAATGATGAAACTGTCATCTGTGGAGCCAGGCAGGGGTGGGCAGGCAGCTCCAGCTGCTTGATGGCTGGGCGGGTTGGTTTACCCCGTTCAGGCTAGAGGAAACTTCAGTTTGCCAACTTGGTGGCTGCCCAGTGCCCACTGGGGGTACCTGAAGGCGATGGGCTCTGGAGCAGCCTCATGGCACAGCCTGGGCAGGGGCTCTGCCCGTTTTGGGGGGTTTTACCCTGTCAGATCAGCCGTGGTACCAGGCTCATGTCTGCTATCCTCTGCCTCCCTCAGCTCCTTTCAGCTGATCTCCGGAGACATTTGATTGGCAGGTCATGCCAAACACATTTGCTTTGAAGTTTTCCCAGTTTTCCTTGGAAAAGACATTCTTATAAAAAGGACCTTGATGCCTGATTTCCCTCAGGTGGAGGGCAGAGCCCTGAGATGGGGAGGGTGGGAGATGTTTCACTGGGCAACCTGGGCTGCTGAAGGGAGCCCATGGCAGGGGGTGGAATGAGATGGGATTTATGTTCCTTTCCAACCCAAACCAAATCTTTCCAACCCAAAGAAATCCCAAATCTGGGATTCTGTGATAGACACACCAAGAATAACTTCCCCCCACTTCAGGGTCTTACATCCCCTATGCCATAAAATAATCCTTTAATTAGTGAGGCCAAAGTGTTCCATAGTTAACAGTGGGACCTTTTTTCCATCATATGCATAATGGACACACCTAATTAGTCAGGTTTAGTTAATCCTGGCTTTGCTCCACTCTCATTCTTCAGCATTTCCTGGCCTTTCCAAAATCTCCAAATTCTGTCTCAAAATCCAATTCCCGGCTGAAGCACAGACAGAACAGCATTTGCTCCCTGTTTTGTAGGGTTCTTTGGGAGAAGACAGCTGGGCAAAGACCAAGCTTTTAGCTGGAGAGAGGAAAAATGCAGCTTCCAGCTGTCAGGCTGGAGTTCCCTCAAGAGAATTCAAATTTCCAGGGGCTGGGAAGCAGCAAACACAACATGTAGGGTCACTGGGCTATCCCAGAGCAATTGGCTCTAGAGCAGGGCAGGGGAAAATCTGGGAGCCTTGTCCCCTGGCAGGATGGGATGGGGGGATAGGGCTGGTTCAGAGGTGCAGCATCAGCCTCCCACAGGCCTGGAGTTAATTACTTAAAAAAGCCAACTATAAGCTTCATAAAAGCCTATAAAGGCTTTATAAAAGCCTAATAGAAATAGAAATAGCTGTGCTTTGTTTTTAAAATCACTTACAACAAGAATCATTATTAGTCTAATTATCCCCCTGCAGTGTGGAGATGCCATGGGAGTTTTTTTGGGTTTGGTTTGTTTTGTTTTTGTATTTTTCAGGTGCAGTAAGCACACAAGGCACATTTTGGAGATGGAATAGGAAGCCAAGCAGGAGGCAAGGAAAGGTGTGCTGTCCCAGGAGCCTGGTGCTGGTCCAGCTCCCTGCTGCCCTTCCCACTCTGGATCCTGGACCCAACAAGGTTCAAGCCAAGGCTGGGCTGAGGGGCAGAGCTGTGGCACCCCTGGCACAGGGCGGTGAAGGTGCCAAGAGTGAACAGGAATGGAGGGAGAACAGCTCGAAGGAGAAATTAGTGACAACACAACACAAGAATGAAAAGTAAATACATGGAAATAAATTAAATCCACGGGCATGTTATTGAATATCCAGAGATCAGGTCTGTGTTGTGAAGTCCATGACCTGAAGGGAACTGGGTGAGCTTTAAGGTCTCTCCCAGCCCAAAACTTCTGTGATTTTATTGTTCTGTGAAATCCCCATTCTATGTTCAGGGCATGGACATCAAAAGATACTACAGTCCAAGGACACAAAGGAGATTTTCCTAAATGACCTTGCCATTTTTAGTGACAGATACACTTCTTTCCTGCCAGCCATTTATTCTCCTTTACTGATGTTCCATCCATTTGCTGGTGGCTTCTACTCCCTGGGTTTAATGCATTAATGGCAGGGACTCAGCACATCCCAGAGTCCCTCCTGAGCTCCTCGTGGAGAAGCAGAGCCTGGCCCAAAGCCCATGGAAGTTCCCAGAGGTGACTCTGGGGGTGAGCAGTGAGGCAGGAGCGACCTTGGGAGCAGCGAGCTCCCACTTTGGTTTTTTCAGCCTTCAGATGTTTACTTTTGAAAATTCTTTTTCTCACGCACTTTTCTGTAAATAATAAGCTTGTTTACATGTAGTTTTATCTTGTTTACATTCTTTCTTGGAGGAGGAGTTTCTTGATGGACATCTGTCTTGACCAATGTGATTGGAGAAGTGTTGACTTCACCTACCAATCACTGGGCTTTTTTGAAATACTATATAAAGGAGTCAGAAATTTAAAGAAACCCCTTTTTGCTCTTAGAAGCTCTCCGAGTCCACGTCTTGTTTCGTGTCCTAATGTGACAGCAGGCCCAAAAGCACTTTGCACTGGGGCACCCAACCAGGCACCATCTGTGTGCTTTGGGCACAGCCTGGGGGGTCTCCATCCTCCAAGGGCACTACAGGACACACAGGACTTCCCTGGAGCTGAGGCCACCAAACTGGGAGGCAGACACTCCGACTGGGAGCTGCCTGCTGCAGCCCTTCTGTCTCCATCTGCTGCAGATGGAGCCAGGGATGGCCCTGCAGGCATTCCATGGGCACAGGGATTGCTGCTGCCCTTCAGGGCCACCTGTGCAGAGTGACAGGGACCCTGCAGACACTCTTGCCAAGGTGGAAAGGTTATTTTAGCATAATTTCAAGTGCCATGCTCCGAGGGGGCTGCTCAGGGTGTCCCTGTGCCCTGGGAGCCCTCACTGGCCTCTGCAGGAGCTCCCTGCCTCAAGCCAGGGGAGCATGGGTGGGGGAGGTTGGGCTGGCACCTCTGTGGGTTGTTCTGCTGGCATCTGGGAGAGAGAAGAGGGCAGAGGTAGTGCCCAGCCTGGCATCCACCCAGAGAGGGCAGAGAGGGGCCTCGCTGGGCTGTGTGCAGCAGGTGCAGCTCTGCCTCTGTGTGTGCAGGGTCTGGACATCAGAGCTCTCCTCTGACATGTTTGTGGCCTCTGGGCACTTTCCCAGCTCCAGGTGCCACCAGCAGGCTCTGGCATAGCCCTGCCAAGCAAGAGGAAGGCAGGGCCAGATCCCAGACATGTGGTGATGGATGGGCTCTGTCCACCTGCCAGGATCACCTGCTCAGCATGTGCATGGAAAACCAGTGGAATAGAAAATGCCAAGCCTGGACATTTTGGGTGCAGAGCCCACCAGTGAGGGTCTGTCCTATGCTGCTGCAGGTGTTGGGACAAGAGCAGTGGCCACAGCATTGCTTGGGATGGGCACAGTGACAGAGCTGTGGCTTGGGGGAAAACAAGTGCACAGGGACAGCCCATCCTGTGACCCTGCAGCCTGAGAATCCCAGAATCCCAGAATTGTTTGGATTGAAAGAGACCTTAAAGCTCATCTTTATCCAGCCCCCTGCCATGGACAGGGACACCTTCCACTACCCCAGGTTTCTCCAAGCCCCATCCAGCCTGGCCTTGGACACTTCCAGGGATGGGGCAGCCATAGCAGCTCTGGCAGGAGATTTCCTGGACCTCCATGAGCCGCCAGAGCAGTCAGGACTGAGTTAATCCACACCACTCACCCCAGCTGCCTCCTGCTCCTCCAGAACACGTGGAGGGGGAGCAGGTCCTCTCAGCAGCTGTGTGACAGCGAGGGACACATGGCTCCCTCCTGCTCCCAGGGAACTCCGGGATGGCACCACCGCCTCTTATGGAGCTGTGCCTGGTGTCTGGGAGCAAGGGACAGAATTAGGGCCCAGAGGGAATGGCAGAGGCTGGGCATGACTCCCTTGGATGCTGTTTGCCTTTACAGCACCATCGGTCCATGGAGAATCCCAGCATTCCCAAACAGCTCTGGCTGCAGGACCCCACTGCAGAGCTGGGACAGGAGCCCGGGGAATGTGGAGCAGCCCCTGCTCCATCCCCAGTGCTTCCACCCTTGCAAGGAAAAGGGAGCAGGGATCCTCATCTGCAGCCCCTCTGTGGCAGGGGATGAGGTGGTGGCAGCTGGGCACAGTCACGGGCAAGTGCCCAGGGTACAGGGCTGTCCCAGCAGTGCTGGCAGGAAGGGACATCCTCACCTCCTCTGGCCACCACCCCACCAGGGACAGCAGTGACCAGCCAGAGAAGTGGCTTTAACAAGAAACTGTCACCACTTGAAACTTACATCAGTCCCAGCTGAGGGGGAAAACTGTCCAATAAAGAGAGCGTTTCCAAAATGGATATAATTGGGAAAACAAAAGTGCAAATTGTGTTTTAAAATAAAATGCACAAAATTTAGAATAAAACGCTGACTTCATCACTTTCCCAGGATGCAAATGGCATTTCTTTCCATTTCTCTCACCCAGCAGTGCTGTGTAACATGCACCAGGCACATGATGGGGCAGAGGATTCCTGCTCTTCCATTAATTTATTCCCATTGCTGTATTTGTTTTACAACATTCAGAACAGCTTTTACTCAGCGTTGATTGAAACATCTTATTTTCTAGATCAAAGTGCTGCCTTGTGCTTTAATAAAATACTTTGACACAATAGCTCCATGTTTGTTGGAAATCATTATTGAATATATTGAGAGCTGCTGGTCCTCTCATTAACTTGCTGTGTGCTTGTCTTCCCATCTTGTTCAAAGTGTCAAAACATTTCACTACAGAACAATTCCATCAGGATATACCAGCAGTGCTTGTACACACCGGGATGAGGCTTCAGGTGGGATGTGTGTGCTGGTCCAGTAACAAAATAATAACAACGGTGAAAATTAGTGGCTTGAAATTAAAATTACTTTTGTGTGTAATTGTGTTTCCCCAGTTAAAATTTTTTATGCTTTGCCCAAATTCTGCCCTATTTCTCCCCTTTTCTGTCCCTCACCTGTCCCTCTTTCCTATACGTTCATTTCTCTGCTTGCCTTTCCACCTGGAAAAGTCCCTTTTTTCCACTCAGAGTGCCCAACACATGCAGTGGAACATGGAGATGCTTTTTGCCAGGCTCCTCATTCCCTGTTATGAATGCAACAATCCTGTTTCCACAACATATTTGCAAAATCCTACAAATATTTTCACTAAAAATTGCCAGTTTCTCTAATCCTTGGGAAAAGTATAGAAAAGAAATGAAGAGTTTTAAGTGTGATTTAAATTGGCCTCAGCCTGGAAATATCCATTTTGTGACTCTCAGAGACAGGCTCAACTTTAAGAGCAGAAGTCTCAGAAGTGGAGGAGCAGCGGCAGAGATTTTGGCTGTGCAGAGCTGAACTCCTGCCCTTCCCTGCCCACCTGGGCTCCGGGTTTGGGGCTGCCAGCTCCGGCAGCGTGGGGGACAAAGGGCTCGGGGTGGATGAATGTGGGAGCGCCTGGAGAGATCCCTGCATCCCTGCATCCCTGTGAATCCCTGCATCCCTGCATTCCTGTGCATCCCTGTGCATCCCTGAGCTCCTGCAGACCGAGATGTTCCCTCGGTCAGGGAGAGCCTCATTTATTGCACTCCAGCTGGACCGTGAAAGGCTTTTGACTGCTTTTCCAGCCCGTGCTCAGCCCCTGACCCCGTATTTATCCAGCCATGTGCTCCTGGCAGCTCCCGGTGATTCACTGCCCTCGCATCCCCGGAGCCGCTCCCGCTGCCGCCGCTGCCTGTGCAGGCACAGGGGATCGCCGTGGTCTGTGTGTGAGCGTGTGCCTGACACACGGAGCTCATGGGGAAACCCAGTTCCATTATTCATCGTGGGTTTGGCCGCTCCCGTGTTGCAGGAGGCGGCGGCTGCCGCAGGAAAGCAGCTGGAAGCGGCTCTGACGGGCTCTGAATTGGCTGCGGGAGGACGGAGCTGTTCTTCAGCCCAGGCTTCTGCCTCACCCTGCCCTCCAGCCCCTTCGGAAGGGTTTTGTCCACTCAGCTGCGGGGTCATCCAGGGCTGGACCAGAGGAGAAGGGGCTGGGGGCACAGGAGGAGGGCACGGAAGGGCTGGGCATGACCCCGGCACCTCCTGGGAGAGGGCACCCGGTGCTTCCCAGGTGCATTAACCTGACCGTGCCCATCCCCTGCTTCTGTGCGTCCTCACAGATCCAGAAATGCACAGGCTTTTTTCTGGGAGGGGAGGAGATCATGGCATTGTCCCATCAGGAAAGGCCCAGGCTGTGGGGGGCTCCCGCAGGGTCCTTGGGGCAGGGATGGGGAGGTGAGGGGACAGGGACACAAGGCAGCACTGGCTGTTCACTGTCTCAGCACAGGAGCTAATCCAGCACAGATGCTGCCACACAGACGGTGATCTGCCCATAAATATGGGAGGGAATTATGGAGAATAAAGGAATTTGGGAGGAGGGAAGTCAAACATCCAAGGCAATGGTCTGCACACAGTGCCAGCAGTGTCTGGAGCAGCAGTGGCACCTCAACGAGGCAGCTTAGAAGGAGTCTGGGGCTTGTCATGTTACCAGCAATCCTCCGCTGGCCACAGACTCTTGAGGCAGCAAAACCTTGAAGTTCCTTTCCTCAGTACCTCAAACACCTTGGCATTCCCACTTCCACCCTTTGGAGCAGCTCTTTTCGGAGCAAATCTATCACAGAATCCCAGAATCCCAGAATGATTTGGGTTGGAAAGGACCTTAAAGCTCATCTCATTCCACCCTCCTGCCACCGGCAGGGACACCTCCCACTAGACCAGGATGCTCCATCCAAGCTGGCCTGGAGCACCTCCAGGGGTGGGAAGCAGGTACAGGGTCTGGAGCCCAGCCCATAGCCTGGGACAGTGTTAGATTTTGTGCAAGGTGTCCCTGTGCCCCTCTCTGTCTCTGATCTTTGACAGAGGGGTGCAAGGCATGGCCACACTTGCCCAAGCACACCTGCCCCGGACTGCTAATCCAGCCAGAACAGAGCAGGAATTCTCAGCCAGGTGCATAATGCCACGTTTCATTCACCTTAGATACATAAAGCAGGGTTTTGCTTCACTGCTCTGTTCATTCTGCACCACAGATCAAAGGAAAAAAACCCTTTCAGTGTGGTGCTGCCTGCTGGGGCACAGCCAGGGCAGAGGGACATCACCAGTGGGGCAGGGGCTTGTCACCGGGGTCTGTCCCAGAGTACCAGGGCAGGGCAGGTTCAGCCAAGAGCCACCATCACCAGGGCAAGAGGAAATGGCCTCAAGTTGTGCCAGGGGAGGTTTGCAGTGGATATGAGGAAAAAAATCTTCAGGAAAAGGGTGCCCAGGGCAGTGGTGGAGTCGCCATCCCTGGAGGGGGTCAAAAAACGTGTGGATGTGGCATCTGGGGACATGGGTTAGTGGTGACCATGGTGGTGGTCATGGGTCGTGGCTGGGCTCAATGATCTCAGAGGTTTGTCTGTCCTTAATGACTCCATGACTGTGATCAGACAAGTCGCTGGTTCTGGCACAGCTCCAGGGCCAAGGCGAGTCTGGGAGCCAGGGCCAGGGCCAGGGGTGGTAGCCAGGGTCAGCTCAGTGCCCACCCAGCAAACCCACGGCAGGGCAGCCGCTCTGGAGCCAGCCAGGCCCTGGGTGCAGGGCAGGCAACCACTCCAGTGAGGGGATCCGCCCTCAGCAAGGCCCTGCAGAGCTCTGGGACTGCCCCAAGGGCCCCAAGGGACAGGGACCACCCTGCAGCCTCACCAGAGCAGCCGCCGTGGGGCGATGCTCTAAGGACCCACCCTGTGGGTGCTGGGTGGCACAACACGACTCACCAGCTTGTCAGGGACAGTGGCACAGGCACTGCCAGCACCCAGGAGGCAAAGTCCTTCAGCTCCAGGTCACGCAGGCTGTGGCAGCCTTGGTGGGCTGTGCTGAGGCTGCCCATCCGCCCTGTGCCAGCACAAGTACACAAACACAGCAATGCACCTGGCTGTCCCCATGAAGGGACCTAGAAATGTCACTGTGGTGCACAGAAAACCTCCAGCACAGAGCAGGAATGTGCCTGGGGAGCTGGAGAGCTGCTAAAGGGAGGGGGTACAGAACCCCTTCTCAGCCCACCCTGCCTGTCCCAGGCTCTTCTGGGCTCTCAGCAGCAGGCCTGGGACTCTGCTTGTTTAACTCCCCTGGAGATAAACACTGCCCCAGTGGTTGCTAGTTAATTGTAATTTTGTTTTCCAGTAACAAAATGTCCAGGGGATGTGTTGTGGGTAGAAGCAACACCTGAGGAACATGTGCAGGAGCCACTTGGGAGGCAGCTGGGACAGGCTGGCTGCAGTGTGAGTTGTGGTTTGTCCCCAAATCACAGAGATGGGCTGAGCTTGGATGGAACCAGAGTCCTCAAAGTGCATCCAGTACTGTCCCTTGGGGTAGGGGACCCTGTTGTCACTTCCCCCCAGCTCCCATGGACTGATTATCACACCTTTGTGATACAGGTATGTCACAAATGAGCCTGGGGACTCTTCCAGGACAGGATTCTCAGTCTTCCTCAAAGTACAAGAAGACACAAAAATGGTGGGTTTGTCTTCCTTTGGACCTTCCAGGAAATTCACCCCAAACTGTGTTGGTTGTATTTGTGCCCCTGGGGTCCCCAGGTTTGGGTATAAAAGACAAAAAGCCCTGAATGGAACGAACTGGTGACCACAAACTTCCCTGAGACATCTGAGCACTGAAGTGGTGGAGAAGGCACAGATGGGGCAGCAGGGTCCTGCTCGAGGGCATCAGGAGCACTGCTGGGCCAGGATCCAGAGGGATGAGCTGGAGCAGGACCAGCACTGCTGGGTCAGGATCCACAGGGATGAGCTGGAGAGGTGAACAGGACCCCCCCATGCTGGGAGGGCAGGACTGGGGCTCCTCCAGCACCAAGCCCAAGCAGCTGCCATGCAGCTGGGACAGGAGGGTGTTGCATAGACTCCTGTAGGAACCTGCACTGCTCAGGTCACCCCAAGCCTCCCCAACCCCTTCCCCTGCTACGTGCACTTTTGGGGCACTGACATCCCCTGTTCTCATCTCTCTGACAGCAGCAGCTCCTGCCAGAGCACAGCTCCTGGGGAGCTGACAGAACCTTCACGTGAAGCCACCTCAGTGAAGTGACAGGGTAAGGGCAGGGACTGCCCAGCTCTGGCACCCCAAAGGTGGCTGTGGGGGTGGCTGGTGGCACAGGGCAGCACCTCAGGCAGAGGGTGGCATGTTTGGAGGTGCACAGAGCTCAGGGTTGGTGTCCTGGCTCTGTCCTTCCCTTTCTGACTCCACTGCCTCTTGATCCAGCTCCCAGCAAGCACCAGCCAGGAGAGGTGCAGGACATGAGGGGACATCCCTCAGGTCCCCACCCTCACAGCCCCACCCGCCCGCTCTGCCAGTGGCCAGATCTCCCCTGTGCTGGTGACACTGGTGTAACTGGTGTCAGTGGTGTTTGCCAGTAAATGCTCAGAGCAAAGTCTGGCACCTCACTGCACCCAGCATCACCCCAGACATGTTGTTTACTGACTCCGTCCTTTTCCTCGCTTCACCTCCTGACTCTTCCCAAAACTTTGTGGGGTGGTGGTGTCTTTAATGGTTTCCTTTGGGTTATAAGGTCCCAGTGGAGCCCCTGGGCTCTGCCCTGCTCTCCTGAATGCACCATTTCAGGGCTGACCACAATGTCAGAGAAACGTCCACTTGTGGGAGATTCTGAATCCTCCAAGCCCTGTGCTCACTTCCCCTGAGGGCACCTCCCAGATGCTGCAGCTACAGGCAGGACATGAATTGACTGGGGGGGGTATGGGGGTGTGGAGGCAGCAGAACATGTTTTCTTCCAAAACTGTGGTATTCCTTCAGCTTCCCTGGACCCCAGCAGTGACCAGGGGAGCGACACTGGCGTATCCCAACCCTGTACTTGCAGCTTCTCACCCCTCTGTGCTGCTGCCTCAGTGCATGTTCCCCCTCCAGAGCCCTCCTGCAATCGAAGGCTGATGCAGGTCCTTTCTCCCCACCCTGGGCAGCTCCCTGCAGAGTCCTCTCCCCCTTCCCAGTCATTTCCCATCCATCACTCTGTCTCCAGCCCCTGCAGACCCATGTGCTGCTCTTTGCAAACTTCCACCTCGTGTCCTTTCCTGGCACAAAAGATCCACTGCCAGGTCAAGAGCATCAAGGCAACCCACGCTCCATGAGCCAGTTTTTGTGTTTACCTTTGGGGAGTGAATTCTGACCAGTTTGGGGTTCGTTCTGGGTCCTTCTGGTGGCTTTCTGAGCTTTTTCCTCATCTCTGAATTGCTAAAAGCCCTCATCTCCTCTGAGGAATCCATCAGCCCTGGCAACATTTCCTCCTCTGATTTGCAAGAACCACAGGTTCTCCGTGCTGATTTCTGCACTCATGCAAAGCTGCTGCTCAGCTCCTCGGGTTTTATGAAGGGCACAGAATTCTTCAATTTTCCATAATTCCCCGCGATCATCATCCTCCTCTGCCTAGACTGATTGAGAGTATCACAAACATCCTGTGCTTCACGCTCCGTGTGGGAGGCAGGGAACCGCCTTCCCTCAGCTTTCCCTCTCCGCCCTGCAGAGAGCTGGGGCAGCGCCCGGAGCCGGCTCCCACCCGCCCCCTTCCGAGGGGCCGGGGCCCCGGGGCAGGGCCGGGGCCCGGGGGCAGGGCCGAGCCCCGGGGTCAGGGCCGAGCCCCGGGGTCAGGGCCACGGGCGTTCCCTGCTCACCGTGGGCATCTGCAGCCCGTGTGTGAGCCGTGGGCACCAGGGATCACCCCCTGGCTTGGCCCAGCAGCCTGGCCCTGAGAGGAGCCTGAGCCTTCACCTGCTCGGCAGAGCAGGAGGGTGAGCCCTCCTTTGCCTCAGGTCCTGTGGGGCTCAGGCCCTCGCTTTGGGGGTCCCTGCAGGGCTGTGCAGCAGCAGCAGGGGTTGGGGTGGGCTGAGGGGAGGCATCCTGGGCCATGCTGCACCGGGGGTGCCTTTCCAGAGCCTTGGAAGCACCATGCCAGACACACGGGTCCCCTCTTGCCAGCCAGGATGGGGGCAAGGGCCAGCAAAGCCTTTATCACTGGGTCCATCCCTGCAGCCTCAGCCAGGGGCTACTCTGAGCTGCTCCATCCCCACATCCCCCAGAACAGCCCTTCACCCCTGCTGGCGGGCCGTGGCGACTCAGGACTCGGACAGCCACACTGAGCAGAACAATGGCACAAATGCCACACCCCACAGGACTCGCTGAGGTGCTGAGGTGACTGCTTCACTCCTGGGATTGAGGGAGCCTGTTCCAAAGCCTTCCTGTCCTTCACCAGCTGGGACACTGAACGAGCCAGCAGGGCCACAGGGTGACCAACAGTGTGTGGTAGGAGGGGGTGATCTGGATGCTTTGAGGACATGTGTCGCCTGTCACTGCCCTGGTGAGGAGGCCAGCTGATGCCAGGGTGGCCAGGGCACGTGGCAGTCCTTGTGCAGGGACTGGGAAGGAGTGGAGGAGCTCTCAGAGCCATCACAGTCCCAAAGTCTTGCCCTGCCCTGGGTGCCCCAGACGACACAGCACCAGCTCCAGGCTACCGCAGGCAAGGCTGAGCCCTGGAACCCTCCTGTGCCCTCCTTCTGCAAGGTCACCCAAACCCCTGGAAGTCACTAAATATTGTGAATTCCTCTGATTAGTTGTCCCACGATGCATCAAACACCCGTCACCAGCAATGTGCCACGAGCTCTCTCCACTCTTGCTTCCCCCAGGACGGCAATGGAAGAGGCTCAGCCTGGAGCAGGCCTCCTTCTCCACCTCCTCTGCCTCCTGCTCCTCCCAGCAGTGCTGAGGAAGGCAGGTGAGGTCCTGCCAAGCGCAGCACTTGCCTCATTCTGCCATTGAGCATCACGTCAGCGCAGCGATTACCTGCTGTTAGCGCGGGCACAGGGCCCTGCCCGTGCCCCCACACCGAGCACACGGGGGCCGAGGGCTGCTCAGCACCCGCTCCGAGGTGCAGAGGTCCCGGGTGGCCCGGGGAGTCGGAGCCGAGCGCTTCCCCGGCCCTTGTTTTCTGGAGAAGAGGCTCGCGGGCCCCAGTTCTGTCAGCCCCGCTTTCAGGCTTGGCTGGAGAGTGACAGGAGCGGTGCTGGCAGCAGGATCAGCACCGCGGCGTGGGGGGGACCAGGGGTCTCCAGGGGGGAGCTGCCTTAGCCTTGAGTGCCCAGCTCAGAGCAGGAGCCCTCGGAGCAGCCGGTCTCGATGTGTTTTGGTGTCACTGGAAGAAAAGCAGGGCTGACTCCCCTCTGCTGAGAGCACCTGGGGGGCTGCACCTGCAGCCTGGCCCACATGGGAACTGTGCCACACCGGGGAGGAGAAAAGCTTCTCCTGGACACAGCCAGAAACTATTCCCCTTCTGACCTTGCCCTTCAGAGCAAGAAAAAGACAGTCTTGATCTAAATTGGAGCCTTGAGGAGCTGAACAACCTTTAACCTGTCTCTGCAAGGTTTTTCTTTTAAGACACCCAAGAAAGGGTCTGTTCCAGTAGAAACAAACCCAACTCACTTGATTCCAGTGAGCTGTGTGCTCCTGCCCAGCAAACAGCCTGGGAAATCAAAAAGCCAGCACCAGCAACTGACAGGAATTGCTAAGGAATGAGCCCAGGGATCAGAAAGGCCAGGAGCCACAACACTGCCTGCAGGAGTCCCAGTGTGTCCCTGGTATCATGGGCACACAGTGGGAAGAACATCCCTGCTCCCTCCTGCCAAGGCACCCCTTGCTTCCTGACAGAACAGTGATGGGGTGGGATGGGACTCTGGGGCCTCTGGAGCCCTTCTTCCCCATTTCCCTTGGGAGGGAGAATGCTTTGAGTTGCAATTACTTTTTTGACATAAATCATGGGCTTCTGTCCAGGATGTTTTGCCTCAGTCTTGGCTTTGTGAAAGTGCTGCTGCTGGGCTGTGCCTGGAGCAGTGGTGGCAGGTGGCTCCATGTCACTCTGTCCTTGCCAGGGCCCTGCAGGGGTGATGGGCACAGCACTGTGGCTCAGCTGTGCCTCTGCAGGGGCCCAGCCTGGGGCCTCTGGCCCACATTGAGCCCTTGCCCCCATCCTTCATTCCAGCAATCTCAGGGTGGCAGAGCAAAGGGAGGGCAGGGCAGGGCTGGGTGTTTGTCCCCAGGGTTGGGAGCATCCATGGCTGTGCTCACTGCCACCCCTGTCCCTCAAAGGGTCAGAGAGGCTGGAGCTTCCCACCAGAGCCAGGGCAGACTCGTGGGCTCTGCTACTCAGACCAGTGCCTCCAGCCACTCTCCAGTGAGCCTGCTCACCCCTCCCTCTCCCCCCACCCTGCAGAGTGCCAGAGCAAAGCTGGCTGTGACTGACCAGCTGCTCCTGCAGCATTCCCAGGCTTTGAAGGCTTGTCAGCCTGGACAACGCTGCAGAGAAAGGAATTAATCCATCCAGGGGCTCATCCTGCTGCTCCCATTGCTGCAGCCAGCCAAGGGAGATGGGTGGGAGGTGCTCTGCAGGGATGGGGTGAGGTGTGTGTCACCAGCAGCCCAGGACTGGCACGCCACGGTGCTCCCAAAGGCCTGGCAGTGGTGGCATCAGGTGGCTGGAGCCAGCAGGCTCAGGGAGGGCACTGAGCCTCCGAGGCAGATCTGTATAGATCTCCTGGATAATTCCAGGCCAGACTTGTAGACCAGGCCAACCCAGCCAGATCCAATTGGCAGATTGGGTTAGTGAGGAGAGATAAGCCAATCCACTTAGGGGTTTTGCTGGGCTGGATTGGCTAAACCAGATTAGGTGCAGCTGCTTGGGCAGTGGGAGGTGGCCCAGGGCTGGGGGGCCAGGACACAGCACCAGGGCTTCCCTCACAGTAATCCCTGCAGTCTCCAGGGGCACAGGGGAAGAGCTGCAAAGTGACATTAACACAGAGGGATGGATTACATGGGAGGCTTGGACGTGGCATTAGGCACAAATTTCTGCTTTGGCTTGCTCCAGACACCTCAGCCCAGCCCTTCTGCAGAGGCAGGGGATGCACCAGTGCTCGGCTCCTCTGCCAGGTGCTGCCCTGCCACTGATGGGTCTCTTTGGCCAGGGTGCTCCAAGCCCTTCCTTGGGACACTTCCAGGGATCCAGGGGCAGCACCCTGTGCCAGGGCCTCCCCACCCTCACAGGGAAGAATTCCACCCCAATATCCCATCTAACTCTGCCCTCTGGCAGCAGGAAGCCATTCCCCTTGTCCCGTCCCTCCAGGCCCTTGTCCCAAGAGCCTCTTCAACGCTTTTGGAGCCCCTTTAGAAACTGGAAGCAAGACTCCCACGAGGAAAGGCTGAGAGAGCTGGGGCTTGGAGAGGAGAAGGCTCCAGGGAGACCTCAGAGCGTCCTTGGAACAAGGGGAGCTTTAAGATCACTTCCAACCCAAACCACTCTGGGATTCCATGATCCATCCTTCCTCCTCTGCATCCCTGTGATTCCTCCTGCACGGCACAGCTCCTTCCCTCAGCCACATCCAGTGGGAACAGGACAGGAGCAGCTCCGGCGGAGCGGGAGGAGCTCCGGCGGCACCTGGGCAGGTCCGGCCCCGAGCCGGCCCCGGCAGCCGCAGCCCCGGGCTGGGCTCGCTCCAGTGAATGAACCAGGCAGCTGATGA
Source organism: Nicator chloris (assembly GCA_013400495.1). Taxonomy (NCBI): domain Eukaryota; kingdom Metazoa; phylum Chordata; class Aves; order Passeriformes; family Pycnonotidae; genus Nicator; species Nicator chloris. The sequence continues at coordinate 11,999 of WAAE01026741.1, read as the reverse complement.
ATATTCAGGATTGGCAAAGCGGATCGCTTTCAGCTAAATTTGATCACAATTCAGGATAAATTAAGCCCCGGGATGAATGCATCTGAAATGAAGATTAAAAGAACTCACTGTACAAAGTCAGGAAAGTAGGTTTAGCCAAAATCTGACAATGTACACAAACAGATAAAAATAAAGTTCCTTTCACTGAGCAAATAATGAGGTCGGGATCAGCCTCTCTCCAAGTTCCTATGGAAACATGAGTTTTTTTCTTTTTAATTTAAAAATAAAGGGGGTGGGGGTAGAATGCCTGGGAAGCAAATGATGCTCAGAATGCCCACAAATAGAGGGAGGTGCTCAACACAAGTGATAGCTGGTGAGAAAATAACCTGCCCTCAGGGGAGGGCCGGTGGGGACTGCCAGCCCTTGGCCCCCCACACCACGGGAGCTGCAGGACCAGCACAGCACCGGCCCCAGCACTGGCACAGATGATGGCCAGCTCAGTTCCAGCTTGCTGAGGTCCTGGGTCAGGGCACTGTGCTCTTCTGGCAGCTGGGAGAAGAGTGAAGAGGAGGAGGAAGCTTTTGGGTTTGCCATGGGAGCACAGAACTGGACAGGAGCACAGAGCTGGCAGGAGGCTGAGGAGAGGAATGGGGGCTCTCATCACATCTGTTCCCAGGTTTGGAAAATTCAGATTATTGTGGGCCCCTAAAGCAAAGCCACGGATGGCACAACTGGGGAAACTGAGGCAGGGAGCTGGCAGAACAACCTGCCCAGAGGCTGCCAGGGAGCTGTGTACCCCCTCCCAGGCACAGGCAGGGTTTCCATCACCTCTCACTGGTGGCATTGGCATTGGTGTCACCTCCAAGGGACCTATTCCCTCACCTCACGAGTGTGTGCTGGGCAGGAAGGACAGGTGGCAGCCCCGCTCCTGGGCGAGGACCATCCCTTTGGGGTGGGTTCCCCCCTCTGCCAGGCCAGGAGCAGGAGGGAAGAGCTCCTGCAGGGGGTACAGGACCTTTGGAGCGGGCTGTGACCTGTCCCTGGTTTCCCTGCCAGCAGCTGGGACGGCCCTCGCCTCTGGCTGCACAGGGCAGAGCCTGTTTGTCCCCAAGCCCTCAAAGCCAGCCAGCTTCCCCCTTCCCCCAGGCACAGGAGGGGAGGAAAGGGCTGGCAGCAGGCTGACACCGCTCCTCTGGCAGCCCCCGGCAGGTGAGAGGGAAGCATTAGCATACGGAGAACGGGGGAGGAAGGCGGCGTGTCTGGGGCTGTTGTGACTGAGCAGGCAGTGAAGCCGGGGAGGTTCTGAACCAACCCCCCCACGGCCCAGCCGCGCTGCTGCGGGGGCTCAGCGGCCCCAGACACCGGGAGCTGCTCCCTGCGGCCGCCTGGGATGCTGGGCTCCCACGGAGGGTGGCAGGGGACAGGACACCAGCTCCCCAAGGCACAGCCTGTCCCCACCGCCACAGCACTGGGAGTTGGGAGCCCGGTGCATCCGCCCTGGGCTCGGAGCAGGTCACAGCAGCACTGCGGTGACTGATGGCTTCCCCCTGCCACCCTTCGGTCCTTGGCTGAGGAACCTGATCCCCGGGGGCACCGTGATTCCCTCCTTGTGTCCCTCCCACATCCCCCTGAGGGGGAGTGACTGAACCGTTTCTGCCTAGGACATGAAAAAGCCACCAGTGCTAGAGCCAGGGCAGGGCAGGGCACGAGTGACCCCAGGGGACAAGGGGGAGGCAGGTGGCAGCAGGAACAGGCTGAGGCCAGGATTTCCAATGCCTGGAATCAAGGGCATTCCAGCCAGGAATTTGAGAAAAGGATTTCCAGAAGGAGATGGACACTCACATGGCAGCTGGAGGGGGCTGAGAGGGGCAGCCCCTCAGAAGGGCACGGGCACAGGCAGGTGCCACCCCAGCATGGGCAGGGAGGAAGTTGATGGCCACAGCAAGGGGTGCAAAGAGCTGGGGGATCACAGCCCTCACCCCCTCCTTGGGGGTGGCCTCCTTGGAGCTTTCCTGCTTCCCCTTTCAATCAGTTGCCTCCCCCAGGGTACCCCAGGAGCTCCCCCAGCCCCTGGGACAGCTCTGCCCGTGGCACCAGTGCCGCCCAGGGAGGAGCTGGTTTGCTGGGGCACCGCTGCAGGGTGGGCTGGAGGAGGCAGAGCAAGGGCTCAGTCAGGCAAAGGGCTGTTAATAGCAATGTCCAGCTTTGGCCCTGGAAGAAACAGGGATTTGAGCTCCCAGGAGTGCAGCCAGTGGGGCAAGGAAGCTGAAGCCAGTCCAGGGTGGCTTCCTGCCCTCCAGACATCCCCACCCCACGGCAAGACCTCGGGAACCATGTGCCGCCTTTGTTGGAAACAACTGCTGCCTCAGGAATATTTATGTAGCCATTTTTTTAGAGCTCAGACTGGAAAAACCAAATAATGGTGATTTTTACCTTCTGGGGAGCTTTCCACAGGCAAGGAGATAGAGGTCAGAGGGAGTGAAAGGAAGGCCCATCTGCAAGAGGCTTTCCTCCTGTTTCCCAGGCTCTTTCCTGTTCCTCTGGGTTCTTTGGTGATCCCACTGTGCTCACAGGGTCTCATCCCTATTTCCTGTGCCCTAAAGGGGAACTTGTTTCTGTACCTGAAATGCTAAATCCCTCTCTGTACCCCACGTGAGAGCATTTGTGTGAGAGCATTTAAACTCTTCACATTCATTCCCCAACCTCACAGGTACAGGAACAAAAGGATCATCTTGGGTCAGAGATTCCAAGATCACAGAATCATCGAATCATGGAATGGATTTGGCTGGAAGGGAATATAAAGCTCATCCAGTTCCACCCCTGCCCTGGGCAGGGACACCTTCCACTATCCCAGGTTGCTCCAAGCCCCATCCAGCCTGGCCTTGGACACTTCCAGGGATCCAGGGGCAGCCACAGCTTCTCTGGGCACCCTGTGCCAGGGCCTCACCACCCTCACAGGGAACAATTCCCTCCCAATATCCCATCCATCCCTGCCCTCTGGCAGTGGGAAGCCATTCTCTGTGTCCTGTCCCTCCACCCCATGTCCCAAGTCCCTCTCCAGCTCTCCTGGAGCCCCATTTAGGCCCTGGCAGGGGCTCTGAACTCTCCCTGGAGCCTTCTCTTCTCCAGGTGAGCACCCCCAGCTCTCCCAGCCTGGCTCTAGAGCAGAGGGTCTCAGCCCATGGAGCAGCTCTGTGGCCTCTTCAGGACTCACTCCAAGGCAAAGAGATCTTCTGCAACAAGCAGCTGCTGCCTCTAATCCCTGCCCCCAAATCAGGTCGATGCTGAAGAAATGAGGTGGTTTTGATTGAGTCAGGGGCAGTGCACTGCAGGTCACCTCCCACCCTGAACCCACCCTGCTGGATTCCAGTGTACTCCTTCCCAAGATCCCAGCCTGGCACAGATTTCTTCCTCCTTGTTCCCAAGATGTAGATGTTTAAAGAGCTCCACCCAGCCTTACTTAAAAGCCACATGAAATTTTCATGTTGTCAGTCTGCAGGGACAAGTTTAATGCTGTTTAATAAAGGCTGATGGCGCCTGAACTTCACAGCAGAGTTCCTTGGCAGACTCCCTGGTGGAGGCAGTTGTCATCCCCACTGCCTCTATCACTTGATCTGTCAGCATGAGGAACAAGCCCTGGTGAGCCATGTGGCAACTGTGCTCCTGAGACAGCAGAGAAAACCCTGTGTAGCTGTGGGTATTTTGTGCAAATGAGTCAGGATGGTGAAAAGCTGTGTTCTGGGTTTTACATACTGTCAGGTTTGCTCTGAACCAAGCTGCTCTGGGTTAGAGAGCCAGACAAATGCTGTCCCTACCTCCCAGGAGGAGGCTGGGGCAGAGGTGGAGAAAGCCAACAGAAGTGGACAGGACACAGCCCGGTGTGATCCTGCCCAGGCCAGGTCAGTGCTCACCTGGGAGCCCAAAGTGCTGCACCCAGTGCAGGTGTGTCAGCACCTGGCACTGCCTGAGCAGGGCCCCCAGCACAGGGACCTGCCCAGAGCTGGCTCCAGGCTTGGCTGCAAACCTCCCCAGCCCCAGGAGCCCCTCACAGCAGCCGTGGGACAGGCTCCAGCCCATCCATGGACAAACACTCCAAGGCCACCTAAGGGCTGCTCCCAGCACATCCAGAGCAGGTTTGGAGCCTGTCCCAGCACATCAGTCAGCCAGGCTGGCCTGGGGTTTTGACTAAGGCATGGCAGACTCCCAGGCTGAGGGAATCTAAGGAGAATAGCCTCCCTGGGCACCTCCTGTTTGAGATTTGGGAGCCACCAGTAAGATCTGGGAGCCAAATGGGATCTCAGACCTCATCTGTTTAGGAGACTGGAAGCCACTGGGATGACAAACCCCACGCAGGGCTCAGATATGGAACCAGGCTTGCTATTTTCAAATTGAGATGGATCAAGCCAGATGGCAGGAGGCTGGGGAAGGGGCAAGGCAATAATTTCCCTTCCCCAGCTAGAATCACAGCTTGAGCTGGGGGACAAACCAGGGCCACTGCTTTACCCACCAGGAGCCAGCTTTGTGCACTGCCAGGGGACAGCACAGACCCACAGTTGTTTAGGGACACGTTACCCACGGGTTTGTCTCCTGAGAGGAAAGGAGGAAGGGTGCAAACAGAATATCCTACTGGAGTTAGGGCTCTGGAATTCAGAGTCCTTGGTTTTGAAAGGTGTCAATGGCACATACCTCTGGGCTGCAGGACCAAAAGGCATCCTGAGAATGGCACCAGGCAAAGAATCAGGTAGACACCTCTTAGACATGGGCAGTCACCCCAGGACTGTGCCACCATCTCCCACATAGACTGGGAGTATCTCCCAGTGTCAGCCAGAGACAGAGGCAGGAGGTTCTTGCTGAGGAATGATCAACCAGGGCTTCAGCTGGTTCCCCTCGATGGTGCAGGTCCATGGCAGGGACACCCACGTGGGTGTCACAGCACAGCTGGCACGTGCAGGACGCACCTGCCCAGAGCTCTGCAGTGCCACCAGCACTCACAGCCTGCTGCTGCCCACCTCCCCTTTCCCCCTGGGCTCTGGAATGTGAGGGCACAGATGCAGCTGCATCCCTCGGAAATCAGAGTGGAAATAATGTCAGCCCAGAGAGCAAAGCCATCCCTGCTGTGTTCTGTGACAGGAACAGCTCCTTGGTGCCTTGGCTGAGCTCAGCCCTGGGGCAGCACCAGTGTCCTCCAGCGTGGCCCCCCCGGCGTGGCTGTGGCTCCGTGTGTTCCTCTGGATCCTCTCCGGAGCAGGAGCCGGAGCACCAGGCCAGGTCTTGCACTTCTGTTCGGATCTCTGAGCCCTTCAGACACTGCCCAAGAGCAGTGGGAGCCACAGGTGCCCCTGTCCTACATTCAGAGGCACAGAACCATCTGGTTATTTTGGGCTGAGCACCTGCCTCCTCTCTCCAGCGACAGCAGGGCTTTGCCAAGAGGTTGGGATGGAAGGGCTGTGGGTAGGAGGCTCCTCGGCAGCCCCCGGAGCAGCAGGGCTGCCCTTGGCCTCCTGTCCCCTCACCTCTGGCCCAGTCACACCTGCTCGCTGGGGCAGCCCTGGGAACAGGACGGTCCCCAGGCCTGGGGTGGCAGTTTGTCCTCTCCTGGGGCACCAGGGGCTGCAGCCAGAGAGCAGATCCTGGCAGGGCACAGCAGCTAAAGGAACAGAACAGTCAGCAGCAGCTTGGACAGCCTGGGGCACTGCATAGACACAGTGCTGGCCAGGACATGAGGATTATCTTTCTCCATTAGCAAAAGGCACTATGGGAGTGCTGGCATCCACCTGGAAAGCCATCAGGGACAGTCAGGAGGAAATTTCTCATCAAGAATGGCTGTGGCTGCTCAGCATTTGCTCCTGGGAGGCTTTGCCTCAGACCCCTGGATCCCCTTGAAATAACAAACCTTTTATATTCCATATCTTTATGCTTGGAAGGAGGGCACAGGTCTTTGAAGCCTCCCCAGGAAGTTCATTTGCACTTGGCCTTGGCTCACTCAGGCTGGGCAGTCGGACCAGGGCGGGTTTAGGTGGTCAGACCGCAGCGTCTGTGGCAGGGAAAGGAGCAGAAAGGTACAATAAAATGAACTCACCTGATGCAGGTGACCCCCTCCAGACAGCACCCTCTGGACCCCCTCTGGTCCCCCTCTGGCACCTCATTGGCTCCACCAACCCTCGCTGGCTTTCTGGTGTGTCAGTCCCTTCACCAGCTCACAACATGGAATAATAACCTGTCAGCTCCCTGGCAGCCCCAGGAGGAGCAGGAGGAACATTTCCTGCTCATGTGAGAAGAAACTTTCCTCTGCAGCAGCTCACGTTGGGCCAGGGGTGACTGCGGAGCCACCTGCCTCAGTGCCATGGCTCTGGGGACATCCTGGGAGGAGCAGGCACCTCTTAGAGCCCGTCCCAGTGCCTAAAGGGGCTCATAAAAAAGAGAGACAGTGATTTTTACCAGGGCAAATAGTGACAGGAAAAGGGGCAACGGTTTCAAATGGCAAGAGAGTAGGTTTAGATAAGACACTGGGAAGGAATCTTTCCCTGTGAGGGTGGGGAGGCTCTGGCACAGGGTGCCCAGAGCAGCTGTGGCTGCCCCATCCCTGGAAGTGTCCAAGGCCAGGTTGGACAGGGCTTGGAGCAACCTGGGCTAGTGGCAGGTGTCCCTGCCCGTGGCAGGAGTGAAATGGGATGATCTTCAAGGTCCCCTGCAGCCCAAGGCGTGCTGGGCTCCGGGGCTGTGTCCTTGCCCAGCCTGGCTCCCCCGGCGGTGTCTCCGCAGCGCTGCCGGCTCCAGGCTCTGCGCAGGGGCTGTGCCGCCTGCCTGGGGAGGGGAGGGTGACCTTGTCCTATATTTTAAAGGCCACTTCTCATCTACAAAAAGCAGCCAAACGAGGGCAGCAGCAGGGAGGAGAAGGATGAGCGGTGCAGTGCGGCGCCAGGCACGGGCGATGTGCCTCTGTCCCCTGCGTGGCATGGCAGGGCCTGGCAAGGGGCTGCCCCCAGCCCTGCTTCCCCTCCTGCCCTGCCACAGAGCTGAGGGATGCAGTGAGGGCAGCGGGGAGGTGCCAGAGGGGCAGAGCAGGGGCGTTGGGACCCACAGCCCTGGGTTGGGGTCCCTGAGCCGCTTCCACCAGAGCTTGGTGCAGCACCCCTGGCACAGAAGCCACAGCCCCCTGGTCGGGCCTTGCACTGGGTCTCAGACACCCAGAGAGTTCCAAATCCCACCAGGATTGTGAAGCAGGACCCCAGCACATCCCACGGACATCCTGCACGTGACCATCCTCGTTTCCTCAATGAAAGGTAAGAATTCTCTGCAAGGGAACTCAGTTGCACCATCACACTCCAAACGTGTCCCGCAGCCTGGTTCAAGACTTCAGGACATCCATGGAGAGGCCCGAGTGCGCGGTCAGCTGTGCCAAGGCAGCACAAACCTGACGGTGACACGGACACCTCACACCCACTTCCCAAGGGCCCTGCAGGCCCGTGTCCTGTCCCTGTGAGCAGCACCGGCCCCAGGGGAGGGCTGGACCTTGTCCCTGCCTGCGCAGGGTCCAGGCAAGAGGATCCTGTCCCATCTGCTGGCACGGAGCTGGGGATGAGAGCTCCTCCAAGCATCTTGTGCTGCAGCTGTGAGCTCTCACTCCAGGCTCTGGAAAGCACCTCAAAGATATTCTGCAGCATTTTGCTGCTTCAGGGCTTTAACGACAAGTGCATCGCCTGGCTGGCAGGAGCCGGAGCTTCCCCCCTCCCTAGGAAGCATTAGCAGAAGAAAGGAAGGCTGCATTAGGGGCTGATGGTCTCCATTCAGTCTCCCATTTTCTGGGAGGAAGGATTGCTCAAGCGCAGCCATTAGAGAGGAAAGCAGGTCCTGCCTCCCAGCCCTAAAATTGGAAGATTTGCTCTGGTTAAAACAATTCAAGAATTCCTAGGAAAAAAGGCCAAGGGGTCTGCAGAGGAAAGGATGGGGAAGGTCAGAGCAGGGGTGCCAAGGGGACACAACTTCTGCACCTTTAATCCAGAGACAGAACATTGATCTGCACACAAGGCCCTGCTAAAGCCCAGCCTGGGGCACTGCAGGGCCCCCCCTGTGCCTCCCTGCCTGATGGGCAGGTGTGTAAATCCTGGAAGTGCCACTGGAGCATCAGTCTGGGATGGCCTCCTGCTCTCCTTCCCCCACTCCCTCCCGCCCCTCCACTGCTCCCACACTGCCAGCTGCTTTCCGACCTCGAGGGTGCCACCGTTTGTCACCTCTCTCCCTGCTGGGAGCCCCCATCACTGGGGATGAGGGAGCCAGAACTGAGGGGATGTTTCCCAAACACTTGGGTGCTGCTCTGAAGTGCAGGCAGAGCGGTCAGCCCATGAGGTTGTGACTGCTCAGAGTTCCAGACTCCCCTAGAGATGCTCTCAGAGAAGTTCTCAGATGTTTTTTGCCTCCAACACTGGCCACAATTTGAAGCAAAAAAGGGAGGTTTTAGCCAGGTTGGGCTCAGGGTTCTCCCAGGTAATGAGTGACAGGACAAGAGAAACACCCTCAAGTTGCATCAAGGGAAATCTAGGCTGGAAATTAGGGAAAAAATTCTTCACAGAAAGGGTGGCCAGGCAGTGGCACAGGCTGTCCGGGGCATGGTGGAGTCACCACCCCTCAGGGCGTTCAAAAGCCGTGTGGCTGTGCCACCTGGGGACAGAGGTTAGTGATGTCCTTGGCAGTGCTGGGGGAACAGCTGAACTCGAGGAGCTCAAAGGCTTTTCCAACCAAAATGAAGGGCACTGAGCCCTTGGTGGCAGAGCTCTGGGGTGAGACTCGGCCTCCATGTCCATGGGATCAGCTCCTTTGGGATAAACTCAGGGCTGCAATCCATGAATGGTGCCAAACCTGGGAAAGGAGCTTCCTTAGGAGACACCAACCTCCTGTTAGTGCCTGCTGTGCCAGTGAGCCAACCTGGACAGGACCTTACAGGGGTGCCCAGCACCACGGAGGAAAAGAGGCACCAGGATTATCTGGAACCAACAGAGAAAAAAAGAAAATATTGTCCCAAAGCCACTTCTGTGAAAATCTCCCCCGTGTCTGGAGGAAAGGTAGGGCAGGGAATGCAGAGGCTGTGCTGAGCTGCAGAGGTGCAGGATGAGCTCCTGCAGCCCTGGGGAGCAGCCAGGGCCTGTCCAGAGGTGCCTCACCCGGGGTGGGACCCGGGCTGGGCACGCCAGCTCTGCCCCAGTTGTGTGGGGAGGAAAGGAGGGGAGGAAAGGAGCCCTGCAGCAGCCCCAGGGGCAGTCCTGGTGCTCATTGTCTCTACCCAGGGTTAGGCTCGGTTGGTCATTAATGCTAATGGCTGGGTAAATTATGCACAGTGCTCATTAGCATGTGGCATCCCTCAGCCATGCTGCTGCTGCCAGCCAACAGCCCCGGGCACCGGCACCAGTGACCTGCCCGCACAGCCAGGGCTGGTATCAAAGGGCTTTGTTCCACTAAACCCGCAAAACTCAAAGCAAACATGAAAACAGTCCGGCCTGGGGAGCCAAGCCCTCCTGCCGGTGGAGGGCAGAGTCTGAGAGGAGGGACAAGCAGCACTGCCAGCTCCCTGCAGGTGTGACAGAGGAGCCAAAGAGAGGAGCCCTCTGCCATGGGAACACAGAATGCTTTGAGTTGGAAGGGACCTCAAGGATCATCTCATTCCACCTCTGCCATGGGCAGGGACACCTTCCACTATCCCAGGCTGCTCCAAATCCTGTCCAACCTGGCCTTGGACACTTCCAGGGATGGGGCAGCCCAGCTTCTCTGGGCAGCCTGTGCTGGGGGCCCCAGAGGTGGATGCTGTACTCCAGGTGGGCCAAGGTAGAGCAGGTGAAGGGAGGATNGCTCCCCTCAGAGCAGCATTCCAATGTCTGTCATCTTCCTCGTGCTCCCAGCCCCCTGCTCTGCACACAGGTGTGGCCTGCATGGCCTGGGGCTCCCCACTGCCCATCCACACAAATTTCCCATGGGCAGAGCTCTGGGTGCTGCTGCTCTGCTCCATGTCCCCTGCTCAGGGCACAGCTGAGGCAGGGAAGGAGCAGCTGTGCTGCCCAGCAGCAGGAGCAGCAAAGGGAATTCTGCTCCTTCCACTTCCTGCCATCACTGTGGCTGTGTCCCTGAGGGGCACCTGTAAGGTACCACTGAATTGTTTAGGCTGGAAAAGCTCTCCAAGGTCATCGAATCCAACCGTTCCACTAGCACTGCCAGTGCCACCACTAAATCATGTCCCCAAGTGCCACAAACACACCTTTCTTCAACACTTCCAGGGATGGTGACTTCACCACTGCCCTGGGCAGCCTGTTCCAATACCTGATCACCTTTTCCACAAAGAAATTTTCCCTGATGTCCCATGTAAACCTCCCCTGATGTAACTTGAGGCTGCCAGAACCAGGACACGCTACACAGGGAGCAAAGCACCCTTGGAATGTCCCACTGCCTCCCTTGCTCCCCCCTCCCCCAGGCACTCAGAACCAGGCTGCCCACCCTGCCAGCTGTGCCAGGGGCCACATCAGGGCTCTGGAGCTCCCTCCTTTGCCTGACCTGGGAGGAGGATGGAGGCATAGACAGGAAGGGCTTCACGGCTGAGGAACTTCACGGTGCCAGTTCTGAGCAGGGGCAGATCACGGCAGGAGCCTCAGCCTGTCCTCTACCATTCATCCCAAATTCCCAGGGCAGTGCCAAGTGCCGCACTTGGAGCACAAGCCCTCCAGCCAAGAAACAGTTTCCAGCTGGAATATGCAAGCAGGGAAGAGAAGAGCCTTGTGTGGGACAGAGGCACCCAGAAGAACCTGCTCAGATCCCAGGGGACAAGGCACCTTCCAGACAGTCCTCCTGTCCCTGCAGCTGACCCCAGCACACAGGGCAGGAGGGGACAAGGGCTCACCATGGCGATCTCCAAACACACAGACACCTCCCAGCACGAGAACAAGGCAGATGTTGCACTCTCCCCAGCCAGCCACATCTGGGGGGTTTCCTCAGCCACAGCTGGCAGATGTTTGCCCAATTCTCTTTGAAGTTTTCTCTCTCGTAGCTCTGGTCTTTACAACACCCTGTGAGGATCTGCTTCCCAAGCAAACCTGGGGCTGGGAGAAAGAGGCTTTGTGGCCATCAGGTGCTCCCCAGCAGCTCAATGGAAGCTGTCCTAGGCCTCACCTCTCCTGCACACCCCTCTGGAGTCTCAGAGAGGCTGTTCAGCAGTGCCTGTTGTACCTGAGACACAGGCACACCCCCTCCATCCCCAAAATCACCCCGTCCCCCCACAGCCCCACCAGTCACTGCAGAGCAGCAGCAGGGACCCTGACTCACACGGGGTCCCCTGGGATCACAGGACATGAGGCCCGAGGGGGACACAGACAGACTGACAGCACTGAGGGCACTGTCCAGGCCAGCAGGGTTACCTGACCAGGTGTGCTCACGAGAGCTCCTGGAGGGCCACAGTCACCCAGAGCTGAAATGTCGAGGTCCCCTGCAGGCCCCCCAGAGGGCAGCTGTCCCCCAGCACAGGGACAAGGGAGCAGAGAGCCCTGGTCCTGCCCGTGCTGTTCCCCAGCAGCGGGGCCAGCCCTGCCCACGGTCCCTGGGAAGGAGGAATGAGTCAGTGCTCAAAGGCCACTCATACACGGTGTGGGTGGAGCAGAGCTGCAATTTCTTTCCCAGGAGATTGCACTCCTTGCAAAGCCCTCTTTATTTATTTCTCCTTATGGAACACAGCAATTACTCTCTCCCCGACTCCCCCGCACCTGGGGCTGCCACACGTGGGCAGGGGACACTCACACCCTCCCAGCGTGCCAGGCTGGCAGCACAGCACTCAGCCAGGGCCAGAAGCTCCTTCTGGGGCCAATGTGACACTGAGGAGTCAGGAACTAGACCACCAGCTTCACCCCTGGGCCACAGGACACATGCACCCCCACTGTCACCCCAGTCCTGAGTGGGACACCCGGAGTATGGCAGCCAGAGGGTACCAGAGGTGCCCAGCAGTCAGCAGGCACAGCCTGGCTGGGCCATGGCTGGGAGAGAGGCAGGAG
>WAAE01026739.1:36664-50526 GCA_013400495.1 Nicator chloris | reverse complement strand
ATAAATAAATAAATAAGTAAACCACAGGCAACACAGACAACAATTTCTGGGGGAAAAAAAGCAAGATTTAAACTATTTTACTAGTTTAAAAAGTATCAGGAATTAAAATCAGCTGATCCTGCTTTTACCTATACTGCATATTATTTCTCAGAATCCCCTTAAAATTTTTGATATAGATGTTATAATTGAATTCAGTGTCAAACATGGGATCATAGAAATTAATCGACCTGCATGGATATTTTAAAAGTTAATAGAGATTTTTGTTCCAAAATGGAAAAAATATTGATATGATTAATAGTCTTAACTGCTGAAAAACACATCCTTTACTATTCTGAATTGCTATGTACCTGTAAGTTTCCTTTGATGGAAAAAGAAAATCTTAAAAGCAATTCAGACTACATCTGTAACCAAATTTCTGTTAGAACTATCCACTTCTAAAAAGTTGGTCATACTCATGAAGACTTGCAGATGTCCCAAAAAGGACAAACTGCAGGGTTGCAGGATTCTTAAGACCCTACATTTTAAGCACAAAACACAAAATTATGTTAGAGATCTGCCAAACAGTTCAGACTTTGCAAAACCTGCGGAGATCAATATCTGGAGGCCCATCATTAACACAGCTAAAGTCTTAATCCTCCAAACCAACAAGTCACGTTGAACTCTTTCCATCAAGGTGCTAAGGTGCTTCATCAAGCAGTCACAAACGTCACTCATTAAACTTGCATGTCAAATTACTTCAAAATAATCAGTCTCACTGAGATTTCTCTACCAGCTGCATTTACAATGGCCACGTCCTGCCCCAGACAGGTTGCTACATTTCATTTCCTTCTCCACAGCTTGCCAGGGCCTTGCATTTCAGCTGCTATTTATAGCTACAACGTCTCTCTTTCCTCCTTAAGGAAGCTGCAAGTTTGTCGATAGTTAATGAAAATCAATCAGACAATCAGACTGGTACCTCTTTCATGTACATAGAAAGCAGTTCTCCAGCTAAAAAAGTAAAAAAAAAAAAAAGGGGGAAAACAATGTCCCAGCTCTTAAAACACATTTCCTAGAAAAATCAAATTGCAATTATAATTTAACCTCCTTCCAAAGGATAAAACTAGCTGCTTCAAAGCACCAACCCCTTAGTAAAGAATTTCTACAAAAAATACGGTACACACTTAAATTTGTTCTTGCTCTTAACGTCGAATTTAAAGCAGGATTAGGCCTGTGGTATACTGCTGAGGCTGATTATGGCATGTTTTGACATCACTTCTCATTCTGAGTAATTCCATAAGATGAACATAGGAAATTTGTGTATTTTCCTATTCCTCCTTTGATCTTGTAGACTTTAGGCATTCCTCTTCCTAAGGTTTGTTTGCCCTCCAAGGAATAACTGATTCAGGATCCCACAGTTCCGAAACAGTAAACAGCTAGAGAAAGGACTTAGAGGAAAAATCCCAGAGTGAGTTAGCCACAAACACAAACCCAATGTATTAGTGGCTGAAGATTGCCTCATTCCATGTGTCTGTCTCACCCTCATCCAGACACTGAAATGACTGAGCATGCTAATGCATTAAAAGCCAAAGATACAACTGAGTTAGCAAAAAAAAAAGTGTTCTGTATTTCTTCACACTACTGACTTCTCTGGAATTTTCTATATGGCAGCATTACCTATGATGACAGAGCCTCTCAGGTTTTCTGACCATTTTCTACCTAGTGCTGCACATTAAGAGAGGGGAAAGAGGCAAGGGGATATGTGATTAAAATCGAAATACTTTTATTCGCCTCAGAAATATTGCCATTTCTTTCTTTTGATGCTTCAGTTTAAAGGAAGGAAAAAGACAAGTGGGTGCCTGCTGTTGCACTGCTTTTGTTATCACCACAGTAGCTGCCATAATTGCACTTTCAACGTCTGTGTCTGCCTCCACCACTGAGACTGTTACTAAAATAATTATAGCAGCATTGACTTTTCTAGCCTTTTTCTAAGCCTTGTCTGTGACATGCATTTAAAGTGTTTTACTCTACCTGCTTCCAGGCAAGACTAGGCACTTTCCTTGCAGGGAAGTAACAGGCCCAAGAGAGCTCTTGATTCCTATGCAACATTTCCAGCATGAGAGAGGGGCACAGGCATTACCTGTGCACTTGTCTTCTTCACTGCTCATGGGCTGGGCAGAGCACAGCTGAGCCCAGATTCAGCCCCCAGTTACTGCTGGTGGCATCAGAGAAACCCCTCTGCTGAGCAAGGGAGAGCTGAGGGATTAGTCTCAGGTACACCTTTAGGCATGTGATGAATTGCTGGGTGGAAGTCCATGCTACCTCTTGTGGCTTAGGTTACGTAATGCCAAAGGTCTGTTTGGGCCCCTAATGTGCACAAATACAAATTTCAGTAGTTAATGACAAAGTGGGAAATAAAAACACTGGAAACATCTCCAGCTTTCTCTGGTTCCTCAGTACATGAATGATTTTATCCATGTACCAGACCGCAGTAGCCTTGGGTATATGTCCTAAGAAAAATTTGAAGTTGCGTTTAACTCTGCAATAAGAGATCCTTAATACTCTTTTAGGAACCTTCATTAAATAAAGAGGCATAACTCCCATTTAGAACATAAATTCTATTTGCTCTTCCAAAATTCACATGCCTTAAAGTTCCATGTCTGCATGTGCTGGAAAAAATAGAAGTCTAAGTATTTGGTTTAGTGGTGGACTTGCCTTGAATCAATGATCTTAATGGCCCTTTCCAACCTAAGTGATGCTATGTTTCTATGGTCCTACTAATGAATTCACAGACGAGATAGTGAACTGTAAAACAAGGTGATACTTTTCTGCTTTGCCTTAATGAAGCTAATAGTTAGAGACCCATGAAAGAGAAAAGCTTTGTTAATATTATCCCATAAACAGATAATCATAATTTTATGTCATTTCACTGGCTAGAGGTACCAGTCAATGAATTGAGAAAATTGAAGTAATTGACAATTGGATCTGAAAATAAGTGAAAAAGCCTACTAATTTGTTAGTGTTCTGATGCTTGCTTAGAGTGAAAATATAATTACGTAAGTAATTTGAAATATTTTGAAAACTAAAGCTTTTTCACTTGATGTTTGAAAGAGTAACCTATAAATAGCACAAATACATTTCAATATTTGTGTGGGTCAGTTTTTACCTCAGCCCACAAAACTAATCATGTAATTCCGAGATTGGGACACTACTTTGACTCTCTGAGTGAAGAGACCACAGGGTTTTTGTTTGCCTGGTTGGCTGTTTTTTTGACAAATCAGGATAAGCAGAGCAAAGAAAAGGGTTTTTTTTTTTCCTAGAAAATGGAAATACAGAGCATGCCATGAAATGGATTATATGTCAATGGCACACAGAAAAATCTACCTACTGAGAGACTGTACATCTTTAGAGGTCATCACACACAGTGAAGTGTTAATAAGTGATGTTGCTTTGGAGACTGTTTGTTCTATTTTACATAAGAACAGGTAACAGTAAAGACACGTAACTAGTTTGCTGCTCCAACTCTTCAGGCACGAGCCCTTTTACTAACTTGCTCCAATAGGGAGTGAATAGTTGTTCACATTGAGGGATTCACATGTCATAGTACATTCAGGCTTTGGAGTTCCTAGCATAATATTTGAATATATGAATATTTATAGGAAAGAACATAAAGTACAGTGGGAAATGACAACTTATTCCAAACTTGTCTGTATAGTTTACTTACTTTTCTTTTTTTGCCCAGGCATTACAAGTGCCTATTAAGAATTTGATATACCTCATTTCTTTTAGTGCTACCCAGGATTTTTAAAAGACACCTCATTACTCATCGATTTCTGGAACATGAACACTCACTTGATCAATGTCAAATAATAAAGGTTGCCATAGTTCTGTCTTAGCTGACATGAAAATAACTAATGATTTCATTAACAAAATAGATTAAAAGCAGTGATAATCAGAGACAGCTCATTCTGTAGTGGCATCTGTATTGATGCATCTCTGGCACCTGAAACACTAGACAATTTTGTTTTATTAAAAGGAGTTAAAAGAGATTGACATTATCCTGTTTCCTTTAGACACCTTGCAGGGAGCTCCTTCTAACACCGTTAGTAGCATGTCAAGCCCAATACTGTTCTCATAATGAAATGTTATTAACACCATGCATTTCAGTGGTAGATTACCATGAGGTGTCTGAAGGGCTGTTTAATTTAGATTCCATTTCATTTTCCATTTATAATATTAATATAAAACATATCTGGAAGCTTTCCTTTATCTTGAAGCTGATTACATCATTTGTACCTTCTAAGTATGAAATCATACATTTTCACTTCTGAGAGAAGTACAGCTGTGTGCTAGGTGCAGGGCTTTGGGATGTGACTAAGAGTCACACATATACTGGGACCCGTGTGAAAATGAAATTAATCTGTGGAAATCAGTTCAAATGGTGCCTAGACATTTGGAATGTCTGAGGTTAAGAGTAGAAAATGCACAGGTTAAGATCCCAGCATTTAATTGAGATACTCACACAGATCACAATATTCTGACTCTAATATATTGCAGCCTCGGATCCGACCTGCTTCAGCCATCATGAGCATGAGTCAGTGGATTGTCTGGGCACAGGCTAGGAGTTCTGCCATACACCACTGTAATATTAAACAGATTTCTCTTGGCTGCTCTTCAGCAGTAAATGAAAATTTAAGATGCAATATAACTTTAAAAAAATAGTCAATTTAATAATGATAAGGACTGTTCCCTTCTGTTAACTGTCAGACTACAAATAGAGAGCAAGTCATCTTGCAATCAATTTTTAGATAAAATTTGCTATTTTAAAGACCTTGACATCCACAAGAACACTTATAGAGGCAAAAAAATTACAGAAATCATACGCTAGATAATACAATAATAGAATCCAATCTAGCAATTTTACTAATTCAGGGTCATCTATTTAGGCATGGATGTTGACACACATTATCATAGGGATATCCACTGGACCAAAAACATTTTAATTTGTCATAAGTTCCTTTGTAGAACTCTATTTGGCAAGAGAAGTCCAGGACTTGATGTTTAATATTCAGTATATCAGAAGGGATCCAATGTATCTAGCGAAGTATCTAAATTACGGGTAGTTACAGCAGACTCTGGTAGATAGGCACTTATGAATTTTTAGTAACAATTAGCTAAATGAAATTTCAAAAAAATATGAGTCTTTAACATTTGCCTTTTAACTTACTGCAAATCAAGACACATCCACTTAGTTTTCATATGTCCCTGCTGTTATCACGGCAGCAGAGCTATGCAGCAGAGGAAAGGCTAGCAGAGAGGCTGTGGCCAACCTACAACAGCTGAGAACATTTTCCAGTTTCTGATCAGAGCTGAAACTCAGGAGCAGCCCCAGGTCTGCATCAGAACCACGTACACTGCAAACCTGATCTTTGACATTAGCAGGAGAAAGCACCCAGCACACTGTGACTCAATCTGAGCTGGCTGAGGCTTGTTTTAACAGCTGTACAGGGGGCAGTGCCCACTGCCCAACCTGTTTTAGTTTGAGTGATGGAAAACTGTATGTGTTTAAGATCTGAGAGACCCAGGAAATCAGCGTGCAATGAACAACAGTCATCTGGGGCAACACAACTGGGAGAGGCTGGGGGCAACTTTCAAACATCAGCTGGGAAGCAACTGATGAAGAAAGATGCAAACTGTTTTAAGAAAATGTATAACCCCATATAACTTGGGCCATGTAACCAGGAGAAAGATGCCCCATGCCAATGGTCGTCATAGACCCAGAGAAGGCCCTGGAATGCCCTTTTTTACTGAAAGAAAATCTAAGTACAGTTCAGATGCAACTGTTTTTTTCCCCAGAGATATCAGATGAAATGAGGGAGAGCCATTCAGAGCATCAGGACTACAGGATGCAGCACTGCAGGATATGCACATCAAGAGATAAGCCTAAAAACAGCCAGACTGGCTGAAAGAAAGAATTCACTCCACATAAAGCTCTACCTGCCCTTATTAGATAACTGTTTTGGAAAACAGCTCCCTGTAATTAAACTGAAAGAGGTATTCAGACATTCTCACTTTCTCTACTGTGCAACAGTGTAAACATCTTGTCCAAGGTCACATAGAAAGGATGAACTGAACCCACCTCTTTCAAGCCCTAAATAACCATATATCATTTAATGAACATACCAGCCATGACACCACTGTTCATCTTGCACTGATGCTACAGCTCCTGCACAGAGATGTTAGTTATCACCTTTTGAAAATCTCTCACTTTTTTCCCTTCCTTTAGTTGAATATCACTCTGGCAGTGAAACTCATCTAGGCATGTAGTAACAGGAGAATGGCTTCAAACTGAGAATAAGTTTAGATTACATATGAGGAAGAAGTTATTTACCGTGCTGGTGATGGGGCACTGAAATAGGTTGTTCAGAGAGGTTGTGGATATCCCACGTCCAGGGGTGTTCAAGGCCAGGCTGGATGGGGCTCTCAGCGACCTGGTCTAGGGGAAGGTGTCCCTGACCATGGAAGCAGGAGATGGAATGAGATGAGCTTTAAGGTCCCTTCCAACCCAAGCCATTCTGCAATAATTTGACAGGTTGGACCTATGTGATTTAATGGGAACTGTTGTCTCTTCATGTAACTAAAATAAACTTAGTTTTATTTAAGGGTTATATTGGAAATCTCTGATGTATATGGAGGAATCATGATAATTTCAAAAACTGATAGAAGACACAGCTTGAAGGATACTGAGGACAGGAAACCACTCAAAATTTGCATTGTTCTAGATTGTTATCTCTGTTCCTTCTCAATCACCTTACAATACAGGAAGACATGAGACTAACCTTGTAATGGATGCTGCCCCTGCTGTTATGCAGCTATATTGTATCACTTGCTTGCTTTTCTGAAAATGAGATATTCAGCCCAGCATCCTGAGTGATGCTCTATGGTGTCAGAAAAAGGTTTCTGAGTAGTTTAAACTTTAACACATCTCAAAGAGACAGCTGACTTCACCTCATCCTATGAAGTCTGCACAGGTAAGGGGTCCACTTCCACAGGATAAGTCATCATTAGCTTTTATAAGCCAGGATGGCCTATAAGGTCTTCCAAACAATTTGGGCTGAGATTCCTTATCGAAACACCCTTTGCTCGCATTTCTGGCAATGGCAATTCCTGAAACAAGAGAACTTTTAAGCAAAAGTCACTGAGCAATGTGAGCTTTTGAAGTGTTCTGCAAAGGTCAGAAACTAATTTCCCCCTCTTCTCAGGAGTGGATGCACTTGAACTCACTGTAGCATTGGCATGTTCCTGACTCCTGAGTCTGCCTGCTCTAAGGTGAAAATTCCCCCACCCTACAAAGCTGTAGTGAACTCTACACATCGAGAACACGTGGCATGCAAACTGAGGTCAGGCGAGGAATGAGCAAAGATTGAAGTTTGACTGTTGGCATTAATGTATAAATGTAGGGCATACAGTGAGGAAGTGTCAGTGTATCACAAACTGTTTGTCTTTTATTTCTCTGGCCATTAAAGCCACAGTCATAAGAAATCATAGTAATCATAAACCTAATACAGAGGGAGAAGCTGACAACGTTCTATGTCTGTCGATGTCTCAGAGACAAAATGTTACATGTATAAAACAAAGATTCAACAAAAATTGCTAATAATTAAGAGTATTAACACTGAATTAAAATTTGTATGAAAAGTTTTTTCAGATGGGTACACATAATCACATGGGGATTCTGGATGTAGTCAGGGCTTTTAAGCCACATACAGTCTTTTTCTAGTAGAGTAAAAATTGGATGTAGCTACATAAATACTTTTCACACCTACCCAGATAACAAGTTTCACATATTGTCTCTACCACACATATAACCCCACTCAGCATCAAGAATGAAAAAAGATGGATGAGAATTAAATGAGAACATTGTGTCAAAAGGAGACCGCAGTAAAAGTAAGTAATTTCCTTTGGAATTCACACCTACTTGAATGTGTAATTTTACACAGATGGAAATTTGCTGAAGTTTTATAAAGAACAGCTCCATAGCAGTGATCTCATGAGGAACAAAAGAAACACAGTGTGATTTATATGTACAGAAATTAAATCACTAAAATACTGAGCAATAAAAATTTCCATAAGCAGTGGAGCAGTGTAGATATTTTACCATTCCTTAGCCTTTTGTATGCTACTTGCAATCTTCTAATCTTTCTCATTTAAACAGTCTCACATGGACAGGACACGCACCAATGGAAACAGGTGCACTGCAGGGCAGAGGACTTGGTTGTCTTTGTCCTTGGTTCATGAAGTGACATCCCTGTATTCTTAAGTTCATACCTGATTCATTCTGATCAGCATTTAATAAAGTATTTAGCTTTAAGCATATGTTTGAGTAATACTGAATTTGCAAAATTTGATTTACATGGTCCTAAACAGAGATGATTTCCCAGCTCTAGTCCCAAGTCTCTAACAAACAGCTCATGGAAGTCTGTCCATGCCTAAGTCATGCACTGCTCACACCACAAACCTCAAGTGAACAGTATTGTAGAAGTATGAGTTCATATTCTGTAGGGAGCAATTTATTTTTTTCTTGCCACTTTATCTCCACTACCTGAAACTGACTGAACTTACCTAAGGCTTTGTAAAGTTAACCTTCTACAGTCTATCTCCCTCTCATACATCCCCCTCTTTCAACATCCTGATACTGCAATTTGACTACTAGAAACAGGAAACCATAGATAAAACTGCCCAAAACACGGTTTGGCTATTATGTTTCAATTATTTTTCCATACTGTTGTTTTGGAAAGCATTTGGGAAATTTTACCTTTAGATGATGCTTTTTCATCCTAGAAGGAAGAGGGGCAAGCAATGAATGACAAAAAAGAATTGTATTTCAAATTTGCAATTCCAACTATGAAATCAATATAGAGGGCATTAACATAGACAAAAAAAATCTATTCTTCCTGAAATAGTTCCTGAAGGTACAATATTCAGTTCTTGTGATGCACAAAAGATGTCTTTCCTTCAGACCTGACTCCCTCCACTTACTTACATATTTGTTTCAAATTCTTCAAAGCCATGCATGTTCACATATGTTGCTATGCCACCAGTGTAATACTCATGGTTACCAAGGCAACAAGTAATAGCCCTACATGTATGTGTAACGCCAATAATATCAACACTCTGAGCATAGTATTAATATATAAACTATCAACTTACCTGGAAAAATTCTAGTTTTAGACTATTATTCAGTTTTTCAAGTGTCAAATATTTTATGTTCAGATGTTTTGGTAATCCCTTGACAATAAATTATTTAATTCTACAACTTTGCCATTGCAAATTGTCTGTGCCATTTCTGGGCTATAACTAGATACGTTTCAGTAAGTGCTGCTGTCAGTACTAGAAAACCAAGACATCAGTTCACAGTGCAAAGTATTCATGGAAGTGCTGAGTGAGGAGCAGTTTATGTATTAACCAGTTATGGCATCCCTTGAAGGATCCTTAATCCCTGTAATCCACATTTTGGAGTGAAGAAAGCAAGCTGTTAGTTTCACTATTATCTCTTTGAGCCATTGCAGTGTTCTGAAGAAACCTCTGCTAAAAGAAATTTCAAAGAGGCAGGCCAGATGCCCACCAAAGCTGTTTGATCAGTCCCCTCCTCATCCGGACAGGGCAGAGAAACAATAACAAAAGGTTCATGGGTCAATGTAAGGGCAGGGAGGGATCAGCCATTGATTATGGCCATGGGCAAAATAGACTTTATTACCAATCAAATCAGAGTAGAATAATGATAAACAAAACCAAATCTCAACAACCTGTCCCCCTACCTCCTTCTTCCTAGGCCAAACATCATTCCCAAATTCTCTACCTCTCTCTGTCAGTTGCACAGGGGTTAGGGAAATTACTGCAGTTCCCTTTTGACATAATCTTGTCTTCTTGATCATCTAGTCCAACCTCACTAAACACGTTTTTCCAGGTGTATAAAAGCATGTCATGTACAGCAACAACCAGGTCTTGTACAATTTTGGCTTGCATTCCTGGAAATAAACAGCTCAAAATAACAGCGAAGTTCTGAGCCTTGAACAAGTAGAAATATGGGAGTGACATAACACTGTGAACATGTGGATCTGTACCTGCATCCTTGTCTCCTGTGGAATAATGAATTTCTTTTCCTTGGTGAAGAAAGAAAGGTCAACTGTCAACTTTGTACAACTACAAAATGACTGGCTGAGTCTCCACGGAGATTCAGCAAACATGGGACCATCAGGGCTGCGAGAACAGTGTGAAAACACCTTCCTTCTCAAGGCAAACACATGAGGAGAGGCTTGTGAAGGTCCATCAATTTGGCAGGCTCTCACTACAAGCTTTAAGATCATGACTAGGGAATTATTGGCAGGTCTTTCAGAACTGCAGAACTGAATCAAATGGGAACGGAGAAAGAATTTGATGACAATATGGAAAAATCAAATCTATAAATGTTCTAAACCAGATGTTCATTCATTTGCAGAAGGGGTGCACTTCCCACTCCCTCAATGAAAGCTTATTTATTACAAGTGTATTTAGTAATATTTTTGAAAAGAGGAAAGATATTTGACTTGATCATATGTGTCTCCAAGAAGTGACTTTTATTTGTCACTGCAGATTTGGGTTATTTACACATGACATACTGAAAATAAAGAATATACTACCAGGACAGAATTGTGGAGGAAATGGCTGTTTGGAAAAACAGCAGCTGCAGGGAGAACTATAAATATTCAGGATATCTCTGAACGATGAACTAGGTTTAAAATTCTTAATTATACTGAAAGATGTTTGAAAACTCATCTCACTTGTATCTATAAATTTCAGGATTGCCTTCAAAAAAATTTGCCCAGGGTCCAAAATATTCCCTTTGACAAAGCCATTAAATAAATTACCCTCTAGAATTTGTTTCTTGATCTATCTGTTCCAGGAACACAGTTTGAGACAGCTGCAAATTCTGCTCATAGATGATCTATGCCCTCTTATTTTTGAGACTGATTTTCACCACATACTTGAGAAACATACTGATGTCTAAAGGATGGCAAAAGTAGCAGATCAACAGAAAAAGGCTGTTACCAGCTCCATCTGACAGAAATTACTCCAAATTTTGAAGATTTGAAACTCTGTCTGGCAGAAGCATAAGTGAATAATTCACTCATTAGCATTACATTCATTAAGTAATTTAAATGCCACAGGTGGGCTCAGTGCTTTCCAATGCATACGTGAAAAATCAGTAGGTCTCCACAGCAACAAGTAAGCATTAGACTACGCAATTTTACCCTCTAGATCAATTTTTGGATGTTTCATATAAATAGAAGGAAAGGAAGCTCTTTACAATGGTGAAGTAAAGTGATTATTATAATCAACATATCCAGTGGATGTGACATTAGCAAGAAAAATATCTTAGCTTGTTTATAATTTAAAGAAATCCAGTGTTTCTTTAAATTAACCAGGTGGCAATCTTCAAGCTGTGCTGCAGACACCATAGAATTCACAACAAAAACAAGGATGTGTTTCAGGTACAATTTCCCAGCTTTGGATCCCATTTCAGTTCAGCAAGCAGAGAATGATTTCAGAATGAATTAGCAGTGCCTGCACGCATTCTTTAGTTAAAAAAGGAAATTACCAAGAGGACAGGGTTTTAACAGCTTTATGCAAGTTGACAGTCACCACTGAATTTCTGGAGCAAATTGCTACAATTTCCATTTAGTTTGGTTGATGTGCTATTCCATGGCCTTCTGACTTTTTCAGACTTTCCCTGCTAAAATGATACAGGTTTTTAACCACAGGTAGTGAAGCCAAAAATGCTCTACCTTATGAAAGAGATCATTAGCTTTTGATCAGCGAGTGAACACACATATAACTGTAATTAAGTCAAAAATTCAACTCAGTTATCGGATGAACTAGATGGAAATGTCTTAAACCTTCCACAGTTTAATTAATTTTAAAATAACTGAATGAAAAGACGTAGAACCAATAAGTCCATTTCTGCATTAACAAAAGTGCACTAAGTTATAAATTTCCCCTGCCTTAGTCCCCCTGTTTTTAAACTCCTCTTGCAGATTCAAAACCCCTCTTGAAACAATAGATGCTCTTCCAGATCTTCTAAGGTAATGTCGTGGTTTCAGTCTATTTGTCTATTCTCTACACCAAGGCATAAAATTTGAAAATATTTTTATTTCTATTTACCTAGCAGATCTCCTGTTGGTTTGTTGTTTTCCAAAAGCCACACTGTTCTTCACAATACAGAGGACCTAAGCAATTAAATACCAGTTAGGTAGCTCAGATGCAAAGCCACATTGATACCACTATCTTTGTACCAGTATATTAAGCAGCATCCAAACATTTGCCCACAATTTCCCACATTATTTAATTGTTAACATAGTCTTTGGCATGATTTTGGCCCGTGACAATGCTTGGGCAGATTTCAAGGAAAAGCAGATCTGGTGGTTCTTACCAACACCCAATTTGGACTCAGCTATCCTGCTTTGAAACAAAGAGAAGAAATAGTGCTAATTACCTGCAGAGCTAAGGAATAGTCTCTCCACAAAATTAGTTACAAAACTTACACGCCTTGATATAAAAATCCAGTCTTCCCTACAGCAGAAGTCCCAGGGGATGGAGACGGTCTCTCAGGAGAAAATCAAGACAAGGAAAGGAACTGCAAAACTCACAACATCCTCTAGCAGCCTCTAATTTACCAAAAAAAAAAAAAAAAAAACAAACCCCCAAAAAAAAAAAAAAACCCCCCAAAAAAAAAAAACCCCCCCCCCCCAAAAAAAAGAGCCACTCAAAAAACAGAAAACCTATTCCCTATTACCTAGTCAACTTAGGGTGCTCTTTGTGTCCTGGAACAGCAGCCAGGAGATCCTGCAGCCCGGGGAGGTAAAAGATCAATGAGTACACAGGGACACCTGGCCTTGGGCAGGATCTCTGATCCCCTTCAAACCTCCTCTTAGGAAAATAAGCAAATCCCTACTGATTATTCAGGTAAAAGAGGTTCTCGTTTAAGGCCATTATACCACACTAAAAAGAATACCAGAAGGCCATTTGGAAAAGAAATGTGAATCTGACCCAGAATTCCAGTTTTCGGGGCATTTGGCCGGGAGAAAGCAACCCCAAACTTGAGGCTCTGCTGTCTTGACAGCTGATAAGTTACATTCAAGCTCTTCACTGATGCAAAACATGGAAGCAATCCCTGTCCCAGGCAATTTTCTGTCACCCACTCCCTGGGGTGAAACTTGGGACTTCCTCAGTCTGGATGACTCCGGCACAGAGGCTCCTTTCGCTTTCTCCTGGTTCTTTGATGGCAAACACTCAAAATACCATTTCAGGAAAGTGAGACAGAAGACATCACTTCTGTCAAGCAGAGGAATTAGGCATGAGGCTACCATCTCCAAGAACACCAACACACCAGCCCACCTTGGTGCTGGTTTCCAAGAGCACAAAGCCGACCTCACAAGAGTATTCCAGGTTATACACACAGCCTTTCCTTCTCTACACTGACAGCCTAAGAGGGTAGGGAAGAGAGGCATAAGAGAGGCACAACTGAGCAAAGTGGTGCAGCTGTTGATCTGCCTCATGGGGCTGCCCACCACCAGGAGATGGCTCCCAAGTGGCTCCACAAGCAAAATCCAGACTCGTTTCAAGCTCACCCCTTTCGTGCCTCCCTTCACTCTTCTGCTCTTCAGGGGTTTGCAAGCTGTTCACATGATCAATCCAATGTAGGGCTTTTGTTTGCCTTTGGGAACAGTACGACTATCTTGCCTTGCACCCCTCTCAATACATCTCTGTTTTTCATTCCTCACTTGGGCAGTCTCCCAAAGTTGTAGGAAATCAAAGTATTCCCGGGAGGGGATGGGATGGGGTGGGGT
>WAAE01026739.1:17321-36631 GCA_013400495.1 Nicator chloris | reverse complement strand
ATGGGAATGGGAATGGGGATGGGAAGGGGAATGGGAATGGGGATGGGATGGGATGGGATGGGATGGGATGGGATGTGCCCTGGAGCACAGACCTGTTGGGTTGGACTACCCAGGGTGGTGGGGACAAAGCCCTTTGGTGCAGTGAGGACCCAAGCTGTGCCTTAAATCCCTAAAACTCTGCTGCCTGGGTGTCCCTCCTCCCTTTCATGGTCTTGTATAGGAACAGCATCAGCAATACATAGTATCTGACCTTGCTGGCCGTGCAAATGATGGAGCGAGCAGCTGAAACAGCTCCATATTTTCACCTCTTGAATGGTCTGTTGAGGCAGTGACAAAAGCTCCCTGGAGGATAAAGGAAAACCACTTCAGTGAAAAACCGTGTTTTCAAGGTGAGTGATGAAGTTCCAGAATATTATATTATGAAAACAAAGTGAAAAAGAAAGACGTAGCAATATGCACAGTTCACTCTGTGTCAACAAGGACAAAACTCTTCATTGAAATCTATAACAAGGGGGTTAAGAAGCTCTACAAAATGCTACGTACTTTTCAGTTGAATGCACCATTTGAAAGTTTCAGGGCGCAGTAGCATCCTGGAAGATGTTCCTGAAAAATTCCCCGAGGCAAGGAGAAAAAAAATACTCTCTGATTAGTTATCTGTTGCATGGCTTGAAGTGCTGCAACCACCATGCTTCTTTAAGCATTACCCAAGAAGCAGTCAGCACTGCACAAGTCTGTGTGCTGGTCATTGTAGCTCTACATGGCACCTGGGCTCAACCTTATTTTGGATCCAGAGATTCGGAGAAAAAAATTGCAGTAAGTCACTTCCATAGTGCTATAGGTAAACTTTGATTAGTTTGCCTGTAGGTAACCAGCACAAATAGCATAATACAAGCATGACAGTGGTGAACCAGACAAATTATGCATGTTTACATCATGATGCAAAACTTTTGTTTTTGTAGACCATTTTTAAATATCCTATTTTAAATATTCTATTTAAATATCCTGTCCTATTTAAATATGATGCTTAAGAGTACAATCTGTTTCTTAGCGACTTTTTATTGTTGTTCAAAATACAAGAATAATCAGGGAACATTCAGAGATGTTTGAGAACTGCTCCCACCTTCTGAGCCAGAACTATGTAATTTGCTTTTCAAGGTACTCTGATCAGATTTGTGAGTTCAGTTCACATGAAACAATAACAGCAAACCAAATACTGTAATTATTTTCTTTGCTGAAAGGGTTTTATGGTTGCATTGGAGGTTGTAAGGAACACAACGAAGAAGAGAAAGAAAATTGTTTGTGTTTTAAAATAAACCAAGAATGGTCACAGAGCAATAAATGGCACAAAAAGCAATATGTCAAAAAGGGGACTGAAAAAGAAATGCCAACAGAACCACACTTACACTAAATGTCCCCTTAGCACAAAGATAAAAAGCAAAGGCTGAACTTGACAAGGCTCAAAATAAGTTTGACAGCCTTAGACAAGAAATATAAGATGACCTCGGCTACACTGATTTGAGTAAGCAGATGTAGACAGATGGCCAAAAGAAAAATATCTGAGTACTTTCAAGTATAAAATATTCCCAGGCCTGTAGAGACAATCTTGCTGTTTATAAATGAGGTCTGAAGAGTCAAACTAGATGTCGCAAAGTAAAAAATGCCAAACATTATATTCAGGAACAATCTAAAATATCACAGTGTAAATACAAAAATATCAGGCACTGGGCAGACGATATCCAACCATAATAACAGCAATTCAGAAAAAAAAAACAAAAAGTAATAGAACTTTGCACTATTACTTGTTCCTTGCCCTTCCTCGGGACAATAGTAAAGAGGATATATTTGGATGGCAGTGGAAATTTTCTCATATATCTCTCTCTGCAATGGAATTAAGGCAGAAAAAATAACTTAATAATATTGAGAGTCATTATATATTAAATTTTAATGAAAAAATGATTCAGAATAAAGCAGATTAATTGCTAGCAATTTACAGTGAAGGGGAAGGGTGTGACTTGGATCTGTGTTCTAGGCATCCTAAATGCTACAAGGTACATGAACTGTTTGTTGAATCTCCCCATAAAATTTTCTTAGGCCTCACCTTGGAATGATTTCACTAGACAGTTTTCTTAAGCAACACAGTAAGCTGTGTTCTCTTTTGAAACTGCAGGTGCACTCAAGTGTTTCTTCTGTGCATGTTTCCTTGCTACGCCACTAACACACTCATCACCAAGTCTGTTTAGGTTTCAAACACCTCCAGTGGCAGAGCCTTTCATGCACCCCAGGTTTTCTGCAGATACTTAGATCAGCTTCAAGATAGATGGAGGTACAAACATTACCACACTGCCCAGAGGTCTGCAGACTTCAAATAAATTTGAAATGATGACTTCTGTTTTTCTCCTGTCTACCAAGAACTGTAGAGGGCTTTTTGTGCTGGAGAAATATTTCACTTATGGCTTTCATTTATTAATTAGAAATCTGCAAAAATGGAAGGAATATTTTTAATATTTTGGTTTGCTGAACTTCCCTCTACAGTAGGGAGCCCTCACAATTAATCATTCATTATACTCTACTCATTCAGATTCTGTGGATGATGTGCCATTATAGTTAAGGTTTTTTCCTCAAGAGTGACTTGCATTGCTAAAGAGGTGCAAGAGGGAAACAAAATAAATTGATATTTCGTTCTGCACATTGAGCTTGTTCTTTTGGAAAAAAAAAATTACTGCAGGACTTGCATAGTGTGCAAGTATTTTAAACTTAATAAAAGCCCAACAGCATCTCAGAAATAATTTTGCTTTTTCTTTCTTAAAAACACCGGGGAATTTGTTTCAGGTTATTCCCAAAAAATATGAAAGTATTTTTCAGCAGAAGATCATAACTGACATTTAGGTCAAGCTTCCTTAAATTTACTTGCAAGCCAACTTTGCATCATTCATATGTACCAAATATATCATCAGTCCACTGTTTTATTTCTACAGTTCTGAATTAAAACTACTTTCAATGTTTTTTCCATTTAAAAAGCTATTTTTTGTGGTCTAAGTAAGCCTTGAAACATATTTTGCATTATAATTCTAGAACTAAACATTAATCATTGTTGACATTATTACGGCCAACTATAGTTTTCTAATTGTAAGTGCTGTGATAATTCATAACCTGCATATGACTAAAAGAAAATAATGTCTTCAAATGCCAAACTGCTGAAGAGTCTTTGCCAACATTCTTCACAGTCCTACCAGATGGTATGTTTTAATTTCTATTACAGAAAGATGTTATTAAGGACTTTGAAGCACCTGGGTAAGAATTACTGGGATGTAGTAATCGTAACATGGTAAATGACCCTTGCTTTTCCCATACCTTTTAAGATTGTGGACAATTAGCTGGAGTACAAATGCATGCCTGCACCAGAAAATGGTGAGGGGGAGGACTAGTGTTAGTTAGGACATGAACAGAGATGGACAAACACCAACCACAGAGCCTATTCCAAAAAATTACTAAGTTAAAATTCTGTAGTTTGCTGCAGGTTTGACATCTCATTCTGCTGACAAGATATATCATGTTACCATATAAACATTCTGTCTGAAATATCACAAACCCAGGTTTCTGCCTCATTTTTCTTTCCAGGGGAATGAGGAGAAGAAGAAGCAATGGAGAATGGAATGAGAAGGAGAGAAAACAACTACAATTTCCGCTCCATGTCTGGAGCACCAAAGCATAAAACATATTCTGTACTGATCTGAACATAACATTTGCAGTCTAAGAAGAACAGTAGCAACAACAGAAGTCAAAAACAATGCCACATATCTGTAAGTTGTATTGAATATTACTGCTGTTAATTATGAATGCATCTCTTGTATGTGTGTTGAAAACTAAAATAAAAATTATATTTCGGTGTTCTGGCAGACTCTCAAGCTTCCTAGAGCAAAGACTGTGAGAATTGGAAGGGGTCTGTTTCTTGATTCTCAACAGAAAATAAACACCCCTGCTTCTTAGGTCCAAAAGCTCTCTGCAAAACTCTATTTTTTATAAATTTTACATTTACATATTAATGAAAACATCTATTGTAAGTTAAAAAGTCTTGTAATTATTTTGGTATTTCTTTTTATTTGTTTCATCCAGGACCAGAACTTGCAAATAAATATACTTTTACTTTGAATTCACAGGTTAGAATCTTGGGTCTGCTCATTTGGAATCTCTGTTGCTGATACATTTGAAATTGCTTCTGCTCCAGAGAGGAGCCCTTTCTATAGATCAACAACCTGAGGAAATTTGCAGGTTATTTCAGATGTAACAACCTCCTACCCAGCTGCCATTCTCACTCTTCTGCATTTTTGTTAGCAAACCAAGTTCAAAATACATCCAATGTTATCAATTTCTCAAAACACATAGCTGTTTCTTGAAGGCATCTGAACATAAAAGTTGAATGCAGTAATCAATGGCAGAGGGTGAATGATGCTACAGTGAAATTCCCAACCTGTCTGTGACTTATATTTCTAATCTTTGGACCAATTTCTCTATGACAAGAGGTATGAGCAATTACTGTCTGTTACACATTATCATCTAAGAGAAAAAAACAACTTCCTTGCATCCCATAAAATAGATTTTCAAAGCATAAAAGTTATTTTGGTCATGCTTTGTTTTAAGCTCTGCTGTCAGACTTCAATATGGTGAATGGTTTTGTCTGGCATGAAAATTTTTTAAAAAAAGGAATTACCTGTTAAAACCAATTATTGTTATCTAATACAAAACATCACTCTTCAGGGCATGAGTAAACCAAGTCACTTTAAATAGGAATAAATATAACATAAAGATTACATAAACATATACATTTTAAAAAAGGAATACATGTATTTATTTACATACGTCTAGATGTAGGCATGCCTCAAAATATATTGTATGAGTATACATGTACAAAATATAGGTACTTAGAAAGCAGTAAGAATTTGCTTGTTTAAAGTCAATTAAGTATTTTAATAATTATTAAAAATCACAGTAAGTAAATGGTGCATACTTAAAACTACCTGTATTAGAAATCATCAGAATTCTGAGTTCCAACTGTAGTGATACCCACAATGTACAATATCTCTTCCTACAGCATCTGAAAGGTGAAACACTGTAAAAGTATGTAAAATAGCACTGAAAATAGAACTGTAATGAAAAAATTGACCACGTGACAACATTTTTCAGATGGACACAAAATGAACTAAACCACCTCATCTGCCAGATTTAAGAAACATGTGGTAATTAAGATCTGTGCTAATCATGTGGGAGAAAACTGACTGCTTCACATACACACAGCCCCTTACATATACATGCAGCTTGGTCTGCACAATATTACACTGAGAAAACTGAGCTGTTGAAAAGATTCATTTTTAAATGAGTATTCATAAATACTCATGTAGTGAGTATTTACAGCTCAAAATAGGGGCAGGGAGAGTTGTCTTAAGAATTGGACTGACTCCATTTGCACCTTCAGAGGCTTTACAATCAATCTCCTGTTTCTTAAGGTTTCTTTTTATTTTGCAAACCTCAAAACAGACCAGAATGTGACATTTACTTGAAATAGCTAAGTGACTCTTCAATGAGTCATTCTGAAAATTACTTTTTCCTTCAGCCTCTCTAGGATACAGAGCCCTAAGTTCCAGAAGTGAAATACAAGGGAATAATCAGCTGCATTTCCCATGATTATGATGCTGACCTTCATTGCACTTTCGAAGAGAGATCTGTTTCAGTGATTCCAGCTCTGTTCTACTGAGCATTCACCCAGTGCAATACACAAAAATGTATCTCTTCTCATAGGAAATTACTCCATTTTTTTGTTTGTTTTCCATTCCAAAGTTATGTAGTATTCAGTTGCTTATTTTTAGCACTTAATACCAGAACAAAGAGAAAATGAACCTTACAGTGCTACCAAGGACCAAAATGTCTCCATCCACTCAGGAAGTGCAGTAGATGTACTCTATTGTCATCCTTTGCCTTGTAGGACATACTCTCACCAGAATTAAAAGCTATTAATATTTTTTTTCCATCATCTGTATCTTATTGGATAAAAAGTATTCCTTTGAACACAGAATAAAATTTCCTCTATGTGCTCAGAACCATGTGATCCTGTATATTTAATATCTAAATTCTTATAGTCATGGTCATTTTTAATTCTCCAGAAAAGAAGATAAACCTCTGTCACATTAATATCTGTTATTCACAGCACCTACAAAACCCACCCCCATCTTTCTTCTCTTTCTTATATTTATCTTTTCTTCTTCCTAGTCTTTTCTCTTTTCCTTTGTCTTCTACTCTTTTGGGATAAATTTTACTGATCAGATTCTGCTTTGATTTAAACTTCGGGTGGCCTTGCCAGCTTTTAATCAGGACAGAGAACATGAGCATCACAGTTCCAAAAATTCTGCTGGGAACAGTCTCCAGTGCAAAGTGACTTGCACTGAATAAAATCCGGCTGCTGGAGAAGTGAAAGGTGTTGCAAAAATCACTCCCCTTTTTTTTCTTCACACAGCAATAGTAGATTTTACACTGGAAATCAGCAGCAAATATCTCATGTCCTTTGGACTGGATGCAGCAATCATTCAGACATTTGCTTAACCTTAAGCACACAGTTATTCAAAAGAGCGCTTTACCTAAATTGATTCCTCACTGTCCTACTCTTGCATAAATAGTCTTAGCTACTAGAGATTTATTCCAAGTGCATGTGTCACTACAACCTGTGCTTCCATACTTAATTTTTTTGGGGGGGAGCCCTAATTATTTACCACACTCTAACAGCAAAATTATGAAATGAAACAACTTGCCATTTTATATTGCCACCTATGAATTAATTCACTTTAATTATAGTTGCTTTAGGACTTTTAATCATTCAAGTCAACACATACAGTCTTAATTGTTATGCACATTTTGCATATTTCATTTATTGATGGTTCAAATTAGCACTAAGAGAAAGTCTTCCTCAGTGCTTTATGAATTTCAGAGTATTCATAGCAGACATGACCTGAAGTGCTAAATGTGTCATTGTTAAATCCTTTGTGCCTTCTTGCATTGTGCTTATAACTGATAAAACAGCATGACACTTCTTCATGGAGGAGGTTTCAGTCAATTCTCATGCAGGAAAAAAAGGCAGCACCATAACACTGTCCATTCTTTTTGTCTCTGATGTAGGGACAGAAAAAGTCCTGGCTAGAAAGTAATGCATTCTGCCAGTTTTTGTCAGCGTTGGATTATATGCTGAAAATGCTTTTATCTTCACAGCAAAATATCACCTTTGGTTTCCTCCCTAATATCCAGCAAGAAGCACTCTGGCCACCTAGGGATCAAATCAGGATTCTCCTTTTTCCAGAAAGCTAGTTTCAGACCATGCAAAGCTTAAAAATAGTCAGATAAAACAAGAATTTCAAAACGTCAAGCCTAAGGTTTCTCTTGATCCTGGCTTTATATCAGCTTTGTCTGCTTGACCCTGTACATTTTGTTGCAAATCCTCCCATTTCCTTTGATCCCCACCTCTCTCTATCCAGCTGGAAATCAGAGATTTATTTGACCTGGTGTTACAGTGAACAAGTCAACAAAAAGATCTCTTTCCCCAGGTAAAGCCCTGAGTAAAAATCCCAGCTCTGGTAGAAGGTAGGATTACACCTCAAGCATGATTATCTTTCCCTTGTCACAGAAGAAATCCTGTAAACAATGGTTCCACGTCCTCAAATCCTTCCTAACTCTTCAAACTGTGTACAAACATACTTCTATTATTACCTTTTGTGTAACATTATTTCCACTCAGTGACCAGCAATCCAGACACACTCAATGTGCAAATATCTAACATAAATTTTACTAACAGGGCATAGTAGCACAAAGGTGTCCTCAAAGTTTAGGGCTCACTCCTCTCTATTTCAAAGCTGAGAATGCAGTAGCAAGGAATAAAATAGAGCAGAAAGCTTCTGAATCCAAAGTCTTAGAGAGTAGGTGAGTACAAGTATCTGATGCAACAAGGAAAAGGTCAGAGACCTTTGTGCTTTGAGCCATGCTGCTCCCAAAGGTCTAAGCTGCACTCACTTTGAAGCTGAACTGTGTGGTCAGTCCTGAAAGCAACTCGACTGAAAAGTGTGAGGGTAGTCCAGACAAGTTTAGATTTGCTAGGCTAAGTGGCTAAGAGTCTTAACATTTGTTTTTCCTAAAACCTCCAGTTTATGGCTTCTCAAGACTGCTAAAGTAAAAGCTGTGAGATTCACTTTTTCCTCTCTTTTGCTGGGCCATGAGAAAAATTAAATATGCAATGAGAATCTGGTACTCCATCTAAAATCCAATAAAAGAGACAATGAATGTTTTAACATTCACCTTTCCTCTCCAAAAAAGCTTTACTGTAAAACTAGTATTATAAGTCCCTCTCAAAAAATAGAGCAGTTCTTTATCCATACTACTGCATTTTCTTGAGAAAATGTGTTATTTACTCAGTCCCAACACAGGCAGTCCAAGTAGCAGCCACTTTACATCCCTGGTGCAGCAGTTGAGAAAGGCTGAGTCCAAATGAGTAAGACGGTAGTTCCTCTGCTCTTAACACTTCAGTTGTGCCTGTGAGGGATGAAATAACTCTAAACTTTTTCAGCAGACTATGAACAGAATCAGGATTTTCTGAATTACCATAAGATCTTTTTTTTTGCAATAGAACAAGTGGAAATTCTTTTTAAAATGTGAACTGCTTTCTTTCTGTTCAAATATTAACTAAAGACTTCACAAATTACAAACCTTGCTATTATACTGAGTGCATGATTCCCAGGGAATTGAAATGGATCATAAAAGAGATCTGAAGAAGATGACACAGTCTAAGGTGAACGCACTTATAAAGCTTGTAAAAAACAGCACATTTCCTTCACTTCAGGAAAACACTGACAAATAGTTATTTGAGACTGTTAGAACAAGGTTCTCTTAGTTTCATCAGAAGAACTTATAAATTCTACAGATTTAGGTGTTTAAATGTCTGTAGGAATGTTTGTAAGTTTATTAATACTTAGCTTGAAAGCAAGCAGGAACACCATGAGCCATATACGCCATAAGATGAAAAAATCTTACCCTAAATTCCTCCCCTGTTTATTGTCAATACCTCTCCAAGATTAATTCATTAGGATAGGACACTTGCACAAAAGCCAGCGGGGGATAACGATGTAAAAAAAAAATCTGAGTGCAGTGTTGTTATCTATTCAAGCTCAGTGACAAGAACATAAAATGCATAGAAGGTCAGGCCACAAGCAAGAGCCTTAATCAAGTTTTCCAACTCCTCCCTGTAATATGCTTTTTTTAGGTAGCATATGCTTGAGGTGACAGAGGCAACCCTACTCTGATAATGGTGTAATGATATGGGAGCACTTCCAAGACCAGATCTCTGCTCCTCTCTTTTCTGTGGAAGGTCAGCAGCTTCTCTCAGCAACTTACCTTTTTGGCTCCCCTATTTTGTGAAAAATGGACAACATGAAAATGAAACATATTTGATTCACCAAATAGACTTGCTTTGAAGTTTGACTTGAATAATCTTTTAAGTTTGGTTCATCTGCCAAGGGATAAAACAATTATTCATACAGCTTCATTGTTGTCACCCTGATGCACGATTAAATTTCCAAAAATAAAAAACAAGTATTTTTTCCCTCGGTTCTGAAGACCTGACATAACCTCCACATTTCACGAGAAACATGCATGTCTCTGAATCCTGAATGGTTCCCAGGATAATAAGTTACATCTGTTTTACAAAATGATTAAGCCTTATAAATAACAGAGTTCATGCCCAGTGAAGCAAAGTGTCAGTTACCAGAACAATCTTCAGACAATAGTCACCATAACGATAAAAGCACTTGTGCTGAGAAAAACAACTCATAACACCACTAAGGAATGTAGAGAGACACTTACCAAGTGAAGCTCCTGCTTACTAATGCAGGAAGTAGGGAATGTTCTGCTTTGTAGGCATCTGAACAGGGTAATTTAGCACCATGAATAAGCCCCCCAGTGCCAAACAAGCACAAAAACAAAACAAAGAGAGCAAGAGCACTGTTGCATCAGGACTATGCTGAAGCCAGGCTAATTAGCCTTGCTATGAGTAGAGCTATTTTACTCTGGAAGAACACTAAATTGCTTCTGGACCCCACAGGGGCTTTTGCAGCACACTTGGCAGCCCATGGCACCACCTGGACATGCCAGCTCATACAAATCCTGGCTCAGGGATCACTTACAGGAGCACAGCTCTCAGTCCTCTCCTGTGATACAGCAGAGCTTTCAGAAGTCATTCTGGTAACACCACTTTATGGCTCTGAAGGCAGACTAGAGAAGACACAGGATGATATTCTGCAGAGAGAAGCTCTGGCCTCATGAAAGGGAGAGGTGAACTACTCTCCAACTTGGATAGGACCAGCATTTCCCTTTCCTTGATGTGAATCCTGAGCTGTTCTACTAAGCATCAGGTACTTTTATAATCCTAAGACTTTACCTCTGAGTTCACTCCAGATGGAATTTTTTGCTTAATGTGTGTGGATCGTCTCAGCTACGTCTGAAGTGCTCTGACCCTCAGGGTTAAGAGTCCATGACATCCATTTCATTTTTGCAACATAGCAAGGCTGGTTTTGAGACAGGAAAGAAAAGGATAATTCTTCAAAGAAACTGCAAGTCAAAGGTAG
Organism: Nicator chloris; assembly: GCA_013400495.1. Classification (NCBI taxonomy): domain Eukaryota; kingdom Metazoa; phylum Chordata; class Aves; order Passeriformes; family Pycnonotidae; genus Nicator; species Nicator chloris. The sequence continues at coordinate 25,982 of WAAE01026739.1, read as the reverse complement.
ATGAGGAGAATGTAAATGTTGCCCTGGCTGAAATATAGCTGGGACAGTTCAAGCTGGAATCTGTTGTTTTCAAAAAAGTGCCAGAATAACCACAAATGATGGTAATCCTTACTGTGCTTCCATGGATTTGGAACAATCATCAGCAAACTATCATTTGTACTGCTACTCTTTCGTTTTCTTTCTGTATTTTATATTTTTATATATTACCTTATAGTGCTGATGGACAGAATGGCCCTTTGTGTTTATTTTTAAAAGTATTGGGGTTTTGTGTTTATGGAATAAAATCCAAAAGCTAATTCTTCATTTTCTCCTCTTGCTTGCTTTATTATATATTTGCCTGCTTCAACTCCGAAGTATTCTTAGCTCTTCCAGTCCATCCCTGCCTTTTCTAAACAGGTTTTTTGATTTTCTTTTGCATCAAGTCTATCAATATTCCCCTGAGTCATAAACTTTAGTCTTTTTCTATGGTTTAAAATTGCCATGGAAGGTCCAGCCTTTATACATGTACTGCTTAACGCCAGCGTATACTCCAGTTTCTTCTAACTCCTTCTCTGATGTCAAAGAGGTCATCTGACCACCCATTTTATCTTCAAAACACAATTATTCCAGCAGATAAGTAATCATCTTACACAAAGATTTTTGCTATGATGTTTGCTTTCATGGTACACTTACATGGTAGGGGGAAAGCAACTTAGCCCTTCTGATATAAAGAACATTTTTGAAACCACAAAAAATGGTCTTTGAGTTGGGAGTGCTGGTGCCAGGAGAAGTACTGGTAAATGAAGCGATCAAAATTGAAAGGTTGTTTAATGTGGTTATTTAGGCTCGTATTCTTAAAAATGCATGCAATATATGGTGAAGGGAATTAATCAGAGACCACAATGTCTTAAGAATCCTATTTACCAAATAAAAAATTGAGACCTGATGGACATACTTAGAACCAGACTGTCCACATACATCACCCAAGTGTGGTGTCAAGGCTTTTCCTTTTTGTACAAATCAGCTGCCAATAGTGTCACCATCTGCACCTGGGGTGAGAGCTGTTCTCACGTGGGCTGTGAGATAACCAGCAAGCCTAACCCCGTCACTGGCTAGCTGCTTCAGGGTATGGACTCCAGAATTTATTGGTATTTAAATCAGATATGTTGTGATTGAAAATTCAGGATTAGAAGCCTCATGCGTGTGCCAGACGTGCTCACCTGAGCTTGCCAGTAGAGTGACTTTTTACATGGGCAGATAGTGAGAGCCCAAGCAGAAAGTTTAATCTTATAGGCAAGAGACGTATCCTAGATATTAGGAAGAAATTCTTTACAAGGAGGGCAGTGAAGCACAGGTTGCCCAGAGAAGTTGTGGATGCCCCATCCCTGGAAGTGTTCAAGGCCAGGTTGGATCGGGCTTTGCACAATGTGAGCTAAGGGGAAGGTGCCCCTGCACATTGCATGGGGATTGGATGAGGTGATCTTTAAGGTCCCTTCCACAACAAACCATTCTATGGTTTTATGATTACAGATGCAAACAGATAAATAAACACTCAAGTGATCCTGGAAACTTTCCAATGTGGATTTGAAGCAAGATCTGGATGGCATTTTCAAAATGTCAAGTGTTTCCTACATTAGAAAGTACACAATCAGGTGGTCTAGAAAATACAGTCAGGGGTTCCTGTTTCTTAACTTAGAGAAAGTACAATTGCATTTAATCATGATAAATTAATAAATGCCATCAAAATTTTCAAAAACATTTAATTTGTTAAAAAAATAATGTTTTTTCAATGGTTTGATTTGCCCAGTGGCCTAAAAAAAATAAACTGTGCTGAAATGTTAGGAAAACCAACTTCACGATATACCTAATGAAAAGATTATAAACTTTGTGAGAAATGTTTTCAGTCTAAAAATAAAGAACATCTGAAAATCTGCTTTGTTTTATGCTCTTTTACATTCTGTCTTGCTAGCCTAACTGCAGAACACAGAAGAAAAAGCCTTTCAATACAATGTCTGGGAGAGAAACCAGGTACCTTAATTTGACTAGAATCTCTCTGGATACTTAGTCTTGGACATTTTTTTTTCCTTTGAATTCCTCATGTGCTTATAAATTTAATAAGTAGCCTCACAACAAAAATTGATTTGTAGCTGTTAAAGTGTCTGAGATATGAGTCCCTTCTGCAGACTGCCATAGGCCCTTATGTGGTCTCTACCACACTTTAAAAAGCCTTCCTGGGGAAATTTTCATGCACATGAAAAGGAAAATAGAATTATCCAAACCAATCAAATATATCTGCTGACAGAACATTAGAAAGAAGATGCATAAGCAACTCTGAGCAAAACAGCAGATCTATTACTTCTAGAACTGATCATAACATCTGAAACACATATTTCAGTAAAATGCCAGCTACTGATTTTAATATTGATTGCTTATGGCACATGCTTATCATATATTTTTATTGTTTCCTAAAAACAAAAGGACTAGTTATTTCATTTTCTGAAAAAGAAACCAGTCGGTGTGTGCACATGAACAACCTGTTCCTTTATCCTCTGTATTCGTGTCACTTCCATCTCATCTAGATAGAAATAATTCATTTTAGCATAGAATTGCCCATGTATCATAGTCTAGAAACTTACTCGCCTTGTTGGTTCCTGTAATCTTCCTTAAGGAAATGTAATTGCACCTCTATCTGAAACAATTTTTATCTCCTCAAAAGCATTTCTCCCCATCCAGCTGGCCTTAAAATGTTTTGCTATGCTGTAACTAGAGATGAATGAAACAAGAATCAAGGTGATAGGAATTAGTGAAGTGAGCTCAACTCACAAGGAACCCAAGTCAGACACAGATTAATTTAGATGTGGGAGAATGTCTCTAATATGAGCTCAAGTCAAACATATAGGCTGAGTCCATCTATAATGAGTAGTTATCCTGTAGCACTTAACGCTACTAGAGAATTTTTGTTCTTAGCAACACACTTACTCAATCCTTTCCATTAAATTCATAGGAAATAATCCAGAGTTTTGCTTGAAAAAATGAAACATCATGTGTTAGATGTTTTGCAAATTAACCTTTTGCACTGCATCAAAACCTACACCCAGAAACAGGCTGCTTTGATGCCACACACGCCTGTGAGTAATAGGGTACTGAAAGCAATTCATTGAAAATTGTGTGTCTCACTCTCAGGCAGACCTGAGTCACTCTGCTCTGGGTATTCCTTGTGTTCAAACGATGCATTTAGAAAACATGGGTTATCTCTCTATAACCTTGTCTGCCCCAAAGTGTTGTAGGTGATCATCACAGCATTGTAAGTGCACCCATCAAACACTGCAGCTGGGAGTCTGCCCATGAATCCAAGCACAGGTATAGCAGCTGAAAATATTGCTGTAATTTCTGCCATGGTGTAAGCCCCACTGGAAATTTAGTCTCACGCAGCCACTACCCTCCCCCTAGTCCCCTCCAGTGGGGAGTGAGAAAGACAAAAGGCAGAGATTACAGGTTGAGATAACAATTTACTGGGAAAGCAGTAAGATAATGAACAGTAACATCAAAAATATTAATTGCAAAAGTACACTAAAAGGGGCTGATTTCCATGCAAAAATGCTCATCAAGTTTGATGCAATGTGACCTTAGCCGGTGCCTCCCTACTGCTCCCTCCACCATATCTTTCTCCCAAGCCTGAGACAATGAAAAGCAAGGGTGGACAAACCACGTGGCTGGGACCAGTGCCATCTCATTGCTCTGCTTGCCACCTGCTCCCCTGGAAAAGGACAAAATCACTGTGGAGGGCCTGCATGTCCCCTTTCTTCCCCCTGAAGCCTCCTTCCTTCTCAGAAACCATAATCCCTTACTTCCACACCCACCAGCGTTTGGCAGTATAGAAGAAAAACCTACACCAGAGTAACAAATATGGCTCCAGGCCCCACACCCTCATGGCTACCACCAGAAAGCTAGCTCTGTTCTGGCCAAAATGAGGACAATTTCCTAACGACAAAACAATTGTAGCAGCAGTAACAGCAGTATTTACTTCAGAAACTTCCACGAGTCATGCCAGATCACAGAAGCACAGAGAGGGATCACACCTGATAATTTTGAAAAGATAAAAGAGTAAGTGACATGCTCCAAATAAACAGCTCTGTCAAACCCCAGTTTCAACTACAAGATTACCCTACCCATCTCTTTTCCAAGTGTGCTTCTCCCAGGGTAATTTTATCTATACCTGTAGGTCTGGATAGTGTTGATACAGAGCTCACTTCTGGAGGGGAAAAGCAGCTCCCAGTTGTGCCTCTCAGGTTTGGAGTCCTTCAGCAGTGCGTGCTGACCTTTGAGGAACCAATGACAGCAATCTAAATATCTTTCAAAAGTCGGTACTGTAGATAAAAGGAAATGCAAGAAGTTCAGGTCACATTTTCTGTATTTAAGTTCTAGTGGAACATTTGGCCTATATTTTTAGTTCAGGAGATTTACCCTTCATCTTGTCTGGAGGTTTACATAGTATTGCCAGGCTACACATGTGACAGCTGTGAGTCAGATTTTCGAAAATAATGAAAAAACTTTAATAACAAGAAGATTTTTGTTCAGAAAAACTGCTTATAAATACTAATGGGAGCATGTAAGCCTCTAGAATGGCCACAGGTAATGTTTTTCAGCTTTTTTCCCCTGCTACCACAGGAGACAGAAATGTACTTTCTGTGATAAACGTGACCTTCCCACAATCCTATGAACCTCACTGCTGCAGCTTTAAAGGAATATCAAATACAGAACACTCTGTAGAAATTAAAAATAATCAATACTGAGTACAAAGTCTTTACACGTCAGTAGCAACTGTATTTATGAGGACACTATAAGTTATTTATTTTACCAGTGTTTTCTCATTAGGTAGTGCCTGGAGGCTAACCGAGATTCTGTTGTATTATGCAGAGTAATATAACAGTTCAGAAGCAACAGAAAGAGTTCCAAAATGAGTGGTTTTCTTGTTTTCCAATCAACAGACGACAATACTTCAAACTGAAGTTGTGCTACTGCCTAAAGAAGGTTCTCTACTCTTCCCTTGAATGCCTCCATAACCTGAAGCAAATCCCTGTTTACTGTATGTTCCACTGAAAAAAATCTTCATTTAGGCAAAAGGCAATGCACCACACATGGAGGTTCAAAATATATTGGCAGTCCAGCTAATGTTTTAATAGCTTAATAATCCATATCGTCCAATTAACACAGAAAACCTTCATTAATAATACAGGAAAAGTTGCTTTAGAAGCAAAATAGGCCTTCCAACTGCATACCCCTTTTCTCTGGTGTGTGCTTGCCCTTCCTATGTTCCCTTGCATCCAGAGGTTGATGTTTTCAGGCTTCCCTGTGAGGTTTCTGCTGGATGGAGCGATATTGTACATACAGCAACTATCACGTCCTCAATCCTTCACTGAGAGAAGTATGATGTTGTTGCTGGGTACCCCAAAGATCCTCTTGAAATTATCTTTTAATGTGTTGTGTCATGGTGTGCTTCTCCTTGCTTCCCAGTCAAGTTTGAACAATGCTCCCCCATGCCTGATACCCCAATATGCTCTTTGTTTCACCATGGTTCTCTTTACCACACACAGTTTCCCATCACTCCAGCCAAAACCAGGTCAGGCAGCAGTCACTGACCACTTCACAAATTTAAACCAAGCCCCAACAGCTCGGGCTGAGGCACAGAATAGTGCTGGGTCCCTGCACAACCAGGTCAGTGTAAAACCTGGTGTTTTCTCATGCTAGTGACAAACTCACAACAAACAGTACAGCACAATTAACTCATGTCTTTATATTAGTCATGTTTTGGCCTATTTTATCTTTTCATTTGCCTTTATTAATTTCATTTTACTGTGATTTTATATGGACTTTAGTCTTTTAAACAAAAACAACTTCTCTTGAAGCAGGGAAGAAAACTAAGTCCATAATAAAAAATGTTGGTTTTTTGCAGAAGAATGAAAGGATTGAACCAGTTAAAGAATGGGCATGCAAAATAAATAGACAAATATTCAAAAATGCACATGTATTATAGAAAAAACCCCAAAGCCATGATTTTGTATTGCTGTTCATGGTCATAGGCAGCAGCTAGGAAGGTCCAGTCCACCACATGTGCAAGGCAGGGCCAGTTACACCGTGGTGTAACCTAGCCCTAAGTACTTCCAGTGGTGGAAGTTCCACAACATACCCAACTGCCCCCTACCTGCTGCTTCATTCTCCTTACCCCAAACAGTTTTTTCAGCATCCTTCTTGCTACATGAAGTCACATGTTCTTTAATCCACAATAATAACAATAAATCTAAATCTTTGTTTTGTTCACTGATGCATAGAAAGAACATCTCTTTCCTCCTGCCTGACTGGTCTAAGTTCTATTAAGATCAACAGCCACCTTCAAATGATAGAGCTGTAGTAGAAGAGCAAGATATTATTTATTCTTCTGCTTAAGAACCTGTAGTACCTAGGACATTGTTCCACATGGTTCCCTTTGGTTGTGTTCAGAGGTAATGCTGGAGACTAATAATTCAGATTAGCATCTCTTCCCAATACGGAGCAATTTATTCATTTCAGACAATCTCGCTACAGGTTTTTCAACATATGAAAATCTGGAATTTTCATGTCTGGAAAAAGGAATTTTTAACAGATGGTTATGATTTTGCCAGTAAGAACCATTCACATATTATTAAAGACTAAATTTGTTTTAAGCTGATAAGGCACAGTAGTGAGGGCCAGGCTCACACATAGCATCCCAAGCTACTTCCCCCAACTCTGTCTCCCAAGCTCCCTGACTCAGGGCCAGACAACTGCTCTGTGCCCAAGCTGGCCACCAGCCAAGCCCCCCAGTGACAGCAGACATGCTCAGAGCCCTGGCTGTGTCTTTCAGTGGTTTTATGCCTATTTATTAACGTGTGAAATACTGTGGGCTTCCATAGGCAAATGGCTTTAACTTGATTTGGTCAGCCTTCATGTCCTACAGTCTTTTAATCTTCCTGCACCATGAAGAAATGTGGAGCTAAACATATATGCTGCCTTTGAATTCTACAAGTTCTACAAATGAAGATGGAAATTTAAATTTTTGTTATTACTTATCAGCTACAGAAATGAAAATATCCTCTTAGATGTTCATTTTCTCACCATAACCATTGAACACAGGACAAATTAAAGCTAAAGCGCCACCTTGTGCCAAGTTATTGGAAGTTATTTTAGAATACATGAAAAAGCTGCTCTTTTTCCCTGAAATTTTAGTGAAAGTTAAAGAAACCAGAGGTTTACTGAGAGCCATAAAAAACCTTGCTGGTAAAAAGCACAATAAATTCATTGAAAATAAATATAAATCCTCTTTATTCCATTTCTTTTCCTTGTTTACAGTAATTCTACTGCTCACACCAGTCCAATCTGCCAATCTTAAAGTTTTAGACTCTTTGAAGTCCAAAGTTTTGGATTGTGTGGACTCATTCAGTATTAATTGTATAAATGTTATATTAACTGTTTAGCCCATTTCTTCCAACAGATAGAGTTCAGAAAATTAGTTGCATTCAGACAATATTATGGCATCAAGTCCTCTGCCAAATGAGCCAATTCCCAGGAAGCCCAGAAGAGAGGAGAGGTTCCTTTGTCCTTCTCCTTCTACACTTTCACTCTGTCCTCCATGGGATGACACTGCTCCTCCCTCCTTCCCCAGTGACACTGAGTGATGTGTGGAGTATGACTTGTTCCCTACTCAACATGTTGGGCACGAGGACGAAAACAAAATGCTCATGACTAAAGTTCTTAAGTAGTGAACCATGAACAGAAAAATGGAATCACAGCACAGAAACAGAAGCTTCAGACATGTTATGGCTGGTGTTCCCTTAAGAAACATCTTTCCCTTAGCAGCATTCAACCAACAGGAATAATTCAAAAAAGGATGCTGTACTAGGGTTGGGCAACACAGTAAACTTCAGGAACGCTTCATCAGACAATAACATCCCAGAATAGAAATTTATTTAGATCTCCTGTGATAATTAAAAGCATACCATTCTCCAAATCCCTGTACATGGCTTCAGGGACAAAAATAAGTAAAGAGGTTATTGGGAGACAAAACATTCCAGACGGTACAGTCCGTGGGAATGGAGTGAAGTACAGATACGAGCCTGACAATTGTATCTGGTACCTCAATGTAAAGCTGCAAATCACAGCAGAGCTGTGTGACAATAAGCTCAGGTCGGAGCACAGCACAGTCATGTCGGGGCAATGCTACCCTTAGATTCCACAACTTCCTAGCACAGAAAGTCTTCTTGTATCATACATGGAAATGTATTAATTTTCAGGTCCTGGGGTACAGTTTTGTGGACCTGGAAAGGATGTCTAAGTGTTCCATCATATTGTCAGTTCCACACACCCAGATGCATATCTATTGTTTAGGCTAGTCTTTCTTCAAGCTGTGCTGATCCTTGGGTTTTTGTTCCAACTCACTTTAATTTTGCTTTAGTTCCTATCTACTCCCTTTAAACTCTTGCATGCCCTGTGCATGCAGTCCTCTTCCTTTAGTATCATTGTTCCCCCACAAATAAACCAGCTAACAAAAAATATGGGAACGAACTCAGTATTTGCTAACATCACATTGTGATGGGAAAAGAGTATCAGCAACATAAAGAGTAACTGCAGAATTTTTTTTTAAAAAAGGAAAAAAAAAACCCAAACAAA
>WAAE01026739.1:0-17309 GCA_013400495.1 Nicator chloris | reverse complement strand
TCTGTTTTATTAGTTTTATAACAAAAAAAAAATATATACTTTAAATAAAAAAAAAAAACAAAAACACCCCCAACCAACCAAGCAAAAACAAAACAAAACCAAAACCCATCACAATACCAAGGAAACCCCAAACTACACTGCATATGACATGAAAACATTTCTTGTAGCATGCAACAATCCACAGTAATTCTAACAAATCTATATATATCTATAATGTGATTTACAACACAAAGACCAGAGGAAAAACAACCAATTTACTACTCCAGAAAATGCTTCACTATAAATATGTAGTATTGCATATCTGCTATAATTGCTCAGAGGCAAAATAATGTTGCCTCCTATTTGAAGTAGAAATCCAATTTTAATGTATTTTAATGCAGATATTTCACTTTTAAAAAAGCACTTAGCAATAATTTTTTAAAGAATCCTCCACACATACAGGAAATTAGGCAGAGAATTAGAATTCACAGTTCTCCTACTATGAGAAGTGCCATTGTGAATTATTTTAATTCCATACAGTTTGCTATTTTTCAGCATCAGAGATTCATTTTTCATTACAGCAGAATAATAATTTTTCATGGAACAAATTAAACTTACATTAGGAGCTCATACCAAATTGTTCCATTCCCCTCTGCTGGGAAAGCAGAGGAAATGGACTTACAAGCTGATCTCTCTAGATCTTCACTGCAAGGGTTTTGAATTCTCCCAGCAAGAAGAAATGAGAGGCTTTATGACTTCTTGTTCACAGCTCAGGTCACTTTAAAGAAGTCATACTTCAAACTCAGACATTAGGCAAAGCACCAGCAGTGGTAGGAAGCACTGCATTGCCAGTTTAATGGGAAATTGGGTTTTTTGCTTTACAAGTCTATTAAAACAATTACAGAGAAAGCTATTACAAGTTAAAATTTCAGTCTGCTTGAGCAGCAGAAGAATATGCCTTGACTTTATGATTAACTAATTGTTCTCCTACAACATGGAGTGTTTCACCTGTACCTGAACAAGCCTGAAAATTTTTGGGATCAGGGATCTTGTTCATACAAAAAAGTCAGGCCAGACTAATGCTGCTATTCGACACATCAAAAATGGCACTTGCACCTACCAAAATTTCTACATCTCTAAGTAAGATTATGAGATCTATTGACTTTCAGGACAACAAGAGACACTTGCCATTAATCAAAATAACAACTAAACCACTGATGTTTATCCTCTGTTCCAGCATGAACAGGAAAAGTTTTAAAGTATAAGACCAAGCCTTTCTCTAAGGAGATTGAAATAGGTTTTTTGGTTGTTAGCTTTTTAAAAATTACTTTTCCCCAGGGAGGTAGATTAGAAGGGAGAATAAATAAAGGTCATAAACTGCCTCTCATTTAGGGCAAGTGACCTATTGATACCAGAAAGCCCAAGCAACATAACACTTAATAACAACAATATACTTCTATCTATGAGTCTAAAGGTCTCAATGAATTACATATCACGCTGATGTATAAACCCACAAAAAGAACAGACACTCCCTTGTGTAGTTCATCTTAAACAAAGTCATAAGGACTTCATATAGCCACCATGAACTCCTGTATTCTCCACATACCTGTTCCTGGTATTCACTTTTAGCCATCAGGAATTTATTACAGAGGGACCGACAACTAATGCAAAAAGTCATTGAAGGATATCTGCTCTAGGTGAAAATATATTGCAATAAGGTATTTTATCTGTTTGACAGCCACTCATGAAGGATGTCTGCAGTCATTGAGATCACTTACCCTTTCCACAGGAACAGCTGAGTTCCCTTTGGCATATTGCTGTCACCTGGAATACCTCTGAAGAAAAAAACCATGGCGCTCCAGAGGTTTACAGAGCACTGTTGACTGCCATTCCTCTTTGTTACTGCAATACCTTCAACTTGAAAAGTTGTAGCAGAAAAATAAACAAACAAGCAAAAGGGAGAGAAGGAAAAAAGAAAAAAAGAATAACACTTTTTTGTGCATTTGAAAAAGCTGATGGTAGCTTTATTATGAGGAAGTATTAAAGGTTGTCAGACTGACATTGCATATACTCTTTAGCCTACAGTTTGAGTATCAGCAGACAAGTATTTTGGATGGTCTCCTGATGATTCTTATTTAGAGAGTTTCAGCCTCTGTTTTCCTACTGAAGCAATTCCTTTTTTTCCTCCAGCAACTCTTTTCCAGCTGTCTTCATTCCTTCCCCATGAGGACAGAACCACACTTGAATGCCAAGAATCTTTCTTTTTTTTCCTCTGTTTTCTATTTTTTCTTTCGCAGTCCCTTATTTAAGTTTCTAGGTTTTTGACAGCATATCTGAGGTTTGCTGTTATTTTAAACCAGCTGAGGATTAAACAGAGCATGAAAAGACATCAGCCCCCACCCCTATCTCCTGTTCTGTGTCTGCAGTGCTGGCAAAAATCCCAGCACAGTGATGTGCCTTCCCTCTCACCTTTGATGCAATTCCCCCAGCGCACACCAGACTTTTCCTGTTGGCTCTCTGAACAGCCACGTCCTGCACTCAGGACTCCCAGTGCGTGAGATCTTTGGCACTGTGCACCCCCAGTGACTCGAGCCCCTGTCACTAGGAGTCCACCATGGGGTAGAGGGAAGGCAGCACCTCTCTTTCCCCAGATGTGCCTGCAACAGCCGCATTACGTCTCCTCTCCCGTTAAGTTTGGACTGTTTTCATCCCTTCTCTGAATTCTGATTATTTAAAAATAAACAAACAAACTAATTCAACTTCCCAGCCTTTGAATACAGCCTTGGGATTTCAGGTTTGTTGACTGCAGTCAGCTTAGCACTGCACACCCTGACTCCAGACAGATAGGGGTATAAGCTTGTAGTGTGGAATTAATTTTTTTTTCCTCAATATTATTTACAAATAAAGCATAAAAATTAAAGATAAAAGTAGCAGCTTGATTCTTTTCTCCCATAAATTTGATGTTTAATTCCTGAGTTTCATGACCTCATTTACCTGTAGATCCGCTCCTGCTGTTTACCTCCCAGTGTGCTGTAGGGCAATTATGAGTAGCACTCTGGAACATATTTTCAGCAATTATGATAACGTAGATGATTAGGAAACAAGCTCGTAAAGTTTGGCAAAGACAATGTTAGTACTCTCCTTTCTGATGCAGTGTGAAATCCTGCGTCTTACTATGAGAAAGTAATTCATTTTTGACTCCTGTTTCTCACACTAGTATCAATTTTAGCCAGGAAATACTTGCTACCTGACACAAAGTAACAAGAAATGATAAAAGGAAATAAGGAGAAATAGGAACAGGATAAAGGTGTTCCTTTAATCACAGAGAGTTAGATATTTGGAAAATAAAAATATATATCAGGGGGGATCGTTTTATTGATTTTCTGGATATTCTTCCTCAAGAGAAGTAGACCCTCATTATCCTTCTCATCACAAAATTATCCACAGAAATTAGAGTAATGTAAGTGACAAACAGCTCATTGGGAACAATGGGTTAAAAGTGGAAGACTGGTGGGGATTGTAAACACACTCAAGTGATCTTGCAGCTGGGAATGCAAAAAGTCTGGAGAGTAGCAATGTAGAAAAACACGTTTATGCCTTCTGCTGTTTGCCACTCTGTGCGTCTTGAGAACATCTGTGTATAGACAGCATAGGTGTTTGGTGACTTGGAGGCACCCTAAGGGACAGGTTTGAGCTCCCTGCCTTGGTCCTGAGAAGATCAAAGGCCAGTGGAGATCACAGCACACTGGTAAACCATGCTCATGCAAAGCCTCGGCAGACGGCTGGGAACAGCAGGATGGGATTTTCCAGCACGAACTGGGCCTGGTGGTGTCTGCATCCACCTATGTACCTCTGCCAAGACCTCTAGGTGTGCTTCCTTGGTTAGTACTGACACTTTTTTGGTTAATTCCCCAAGGAAACTAGGTTTATGGAACTGTGTAGGCATCTCCAGGTCTCAGCTTCCCTTCCCCCAGCCCTTTAGTAAGCTTGCACGTGGTTCGCCCATTTTAACAACATTCAGACAAGGGAGGGAAATTTCTTTTTGCTGTGTCGTAACCTCCTAAGACAGGAGTAGTTCCCAGCTCCAAGGTCCATACATATCCTGCAACCTCATCCATTCCTGTTTTATGCTAGCAAGGACAGAATAAGTCCGTGGCTCAGCCATATTTTTTATGCCAAATCAGTGATCATAGAGTTTATTGTTATTATTGCTTTTTATTTCATAATAGGAAAATGCATTCATTCCTGCTTTTCTGCATTTTAAAACAAGTATTTTACACTCCAGGCTAACGAAAAATACCATTGAAAAAGAACTAATACTCTTTATCCCATTGCTCGGAGGGTTGTTATTCCACAACAACACTTTGAGTGAGTCAGCCATGCTCATACTATGTAGTTTTTTCCAGAATCCAGTCTGAATAGTCAGCAACTTTGGTGTAGACTCCCGGCTGCCTGGGGCGAGCGCACCCTTCGCCCCAGCTGGTGATGCCCACCAGATACCACACCTCCTCGTGCCTGCATGACAGTGGCCCTCCTGAATCTCCCTGTGTCACAGGAGAAAAAGAGAGAGCATGCAAGGAAGAGGCCTCATCAGTATTTCTATCGCAAAGAAAGCCTTGAATAAAACGAGCATCATTCCATGTTACCACCAGCATAACAGCCTAGATTTCAATCACTTTCATTTATGACTATTTAAGAGAGGACTGAAGCAGGTGTTCTGATTTTTTTACTAAATTGGTTTCTAAATAGTCATTGCAAACAATTTCTTCTTCCCATGAAGGTTCAAAACTACCGGTTTTTATTATTTTCTTTTTATTATTATTATTAACTTATCTACATAGAGTGATTTAAAATTCAATGAAAAAACTATGAATGCAAGTAAGAAAAACAGACAATTTGCCAGTATTTTTTCTTGTGACCATGCTTTTAGTATCCCAGTTCTCTTTATCTTGTTTGAGTTACTCTGTCCCACTCAGGATAAAACACCTTTGTGTTTTCTTTTCCTGCTCCTTTCTGAGCATGAGATTCCTGCTATGAGTTGTTAGGACAACAGCAAGTGTGTTATTTTTTAAAACAGCATCTCTATGTTCTGTTATGCTGTATCAGATAAACAAAGCTTAACTGGCATAGAGGAAATATTACTTCCCAGTTCCAAGTATTTTTATTCCTAACAAATCATAGCAATAGTAACATTTCAGCATACAATTGTTAAATGTTAAATGTCTGCAGTGAAAACTCTATTTGGTAGAGAATTTAGTATTACTAATCAGGCTATTTTCTTCTTGCAGAAATTAACTCAGAATATTTAAACAGGCAAAAGTGCGTGAGTTTACTCTTGAGCAGAAAATTTGGCTCATGGAACTCATGCTATTGTGACATTTTCAACTCTAATTATGAACAGAGCTGTTTTCACAGTTTGTTTTAGCCTTCTATTCTCCATGCATTTTAATAGCATTGCTAGCACCCTCCTTTCTGGTTTATACACCAGAAGTGGATGCTTTAAAATAAGGTTTCATGTACTGCATTTCCTACCAAGAAATTAAAAAAAGAAAAGAAACCACATAGGAAATCTGTTCTTATTGGAGAAATGTTTCAAGGTACTATACTTGTGCTCTCTGGGTTTCTGATAGTTTGAAGGAACACTGTTTTATGCCCTAAATGGATACCTAGATATCCACACTCAAGTTCCCTATCCATGGAATCTATCCCTAAAGATTTCAATGTTGTACAAGAAATATTTTCCATATAACTTGGTTTTCAGTGCTTTTGACAACCAAAAGTGACAAGTTAATCAAGAGCTCTATTGATAATCATACTTTCCTAATGACAATTAAAAATAATTGTAGTATTCATTTATATATTTGAACATATGGTTGGAATATAGAACTATAAGCTACTGTTTGTCATTACCTTACAGGCATCCCTTCCTCCTTCATCATAGCCCGCACAGATCACTTTGTCAGCTATTCTGCGCTTCCGGTACCTTGCCTGGCATTCCTCTTTTGACATGAAGGGAACAGGAGCCTTTTGAAGAATATCTTGCACCCGACCTATATAGAAGGCAGCATGAGCAGAGAAATGTTTGGTTCTAGCAAGATAAAGGTTAAAATTTAACTCTAGAAATCCCCATACACTGATATTACAAAGTGGGAGGTCACTGCTTCTAGAGTGTCAATAGATGTTCATGACACTGATTTTCCTTTCTTTGTGTTAGCAAACAATGTAAATTGTCTTCTAATTTAAATGCTCTTATGTTGCCATCTTCTTTCTCATGACTGGAAAACTCAAAATTCCTTTGTGTTGTGCAACGAATGCTCACGTGTGAATGGCGCTCAGGACCTTGTCCCTTGGAGCATTGCTGTTAGCATTGCTTGGTATTAGTAACTATTATTTCCTAGTAAAGTGTTGTAATAAGGTTGGAATCTCCCAGTTGCCAAATCTGTGCTGATCTCTATCCTAGTAGTTTTTAAGATGGAGAAATTTGCACATAGACTAAACAAGACTGTTTAAAAGCAGCCTTTCCTCTAGTAATTAACAGAAGAAATTTGTCTGTACAGTAACTGCCTAAATTTGTTAGATTTCGCATTGAACTATAACTTTAGATAGGCACGTGTATAAAGGAAGCTATACTCTTTAAATAGGTGCATATACATCTATAGAAACATAAAAATTACACATAAAAATATAAATAAATAAATAGATGTAAAACCACAGTTTGATAATTAAGAGCTTTTTGGCCTACCTCCATATAAAATCAGAGAAGTTCAAATCTTATCTATTATCAAAACACAAGTCATTGTCATGGTCTATAATCAATCTTCAGAATAAGAAAAGCAACATAATTAAATCTCCAATTTCTAAAGTCATATGAATACAATCACGTTAAAATACCTCATGGGTTATGTGCAGACTGTAATTCAAAACAGTACAGTGGCAAATTTATTGCTTTTTTTCAGCTAGGAAAAAATAAAAAAGAGTGTGCAAAACTCAGATATACACTGAGGTTTACCAGTAGATTAAGCTAGAATCTAAGGAAGGGTATTTGAGCGTTGTACAAGATCTATTTAAGATTGAACTCTCAGATATTTCAAACTATTGAACCAATTTATAAAATTAATTATTGTATCAGACCATGGTGCTATTTAATGATAATTTTATACATCTTTCATTTATGTTTTATGGTGTCTTAATAAAAATCATTCTAATAAATTATATTAAAGTACTTTCTCGAAGGAATAGTGTAGCTAAGAACAGAGCAGAATTTTCTTTTTTTTGAGAAAGGTAGGGGTTTTTTGTCTAACACATTAATTTTAAAAATACAAAAATTCACTGTTTAAAAGTATTTCTCTGTACCTCTTTCTTTTCTGTAACCCCATCCAATTACCCAACAGTCAGTATAAAATATGTTTGTGTCTTCTTTTGATGGCAGGCAGATAGGCAGTTGAAGATCTAAAGTACGAGAGAAAATATTAGTTTGTCCAGCAGAGACATCTCCAACACCAAGGTTTTGTGGGCACCTACATGACCCCTGACGACAGCCTCCATGTTGTGCTTTGTCCCTTACACCAGGTATCACTCCCAACACATAAATTAAAGCCACCCATTTTCTTTTTGAAGCCAAGAGAATAGATTCTCCTCAAACCCCAGTACCTGCATATTACAGGAAGCCAGCCCAGGTGTCATGCACTGCCATAGCAATGCCAGCCCTGTGTCTTCCTGCACGTTTTCACAATTCCTCTGCAATATACTACATACCAGTAAAATTCATAGGCTTAGCAAGTTTCATTAGAGCAATGTCATATCCAAACTGTGCATGTTTATATTGAGAGTGAACAATAATCTCTTCCACTTTGAAGAAGGGCGTATCCTCCTTTATTTCTGATTGTCTTAAAATACCAGCATAAATACGCCAAATGTTGGGATTCTCTAGACTGGGGGAAAAAGACAAACAGTCAGTCTGTGACTAAATAGCCTAATGCAGTAGTACAGTAAGAAAAAACTCATATCTCATGAGAATGTCTAGGTTTCTGTAGGTACTTGTTGTCTGCTTTAGAATTTCAGATTCATTAAAATAATTTAGCATCAGCAGTACAGTACTATGCTAGAAAGAGACAAAGTATGGAGTTCCAGTTACATTAAGAAACTGAATGTCTCCCTGAAAATGTCACCTTTTGGTTACATTAAAGCAGTTCATCTATTTCTCGTTTTCATTGTTATTATCCTGAAAGGCAGATCTCAATTTATCTTGCATGCTGGGTTAACCTTTGGGGCTTATTTGTACATTTACATTTAGGCCTCACCTCGTGACACAATGAGCAGCTGTGAGAATCCACTGTTTGCTGATGATGGAGCCCCCGCACAGGTGTCTCTGGCGAGACAACTTGGCGTGCAAGCTCACCTGCCATGGCCATTCACCAGGGGAAGAGTCTGTCCCACCAACAATCCTTGTTCTCGCAGAATGCTGCATACACACTACAGAAATAATTCAAAACTGAGCTTAAAGACAACCTGCATTCACCAATGAAAAATGAAGATGAGACTACTGCTGATCACTGAATAGGCACCACCTATTGCGAAGAAGGTGATACCTGACACGTTTTTCATGGTTTATGATCATAAAGTCTATTAAAACCAAATTCACAATGCTGTTCTGGTGTTTACTATGTGAAGACCTGACTGACGTCACTTTTCCAGAACACTCTAACTTTACAAGATAACCCACTGGGACAGTGCAACCACTTTAAAAAAATATGGTTTGGCCTCCTACACTGAAATCGGGGAAGCACTGTCTATTTTTCATAAAAGAAGTTTTACTTACCAGTACTGGCTTTTTTTTTGCATAATCTTAGTGAGTATCCAGAGATACTTCCTGGTCCATGTACTATTTTCACTGGAGAGCCATTTGAGGACATTCTTAGGTGACACTGGCACTTTCTGCCAATGAATTAGTGCAAACATTTAGTTTGTATGTTTTTCACTGAACAACACATACATTACTCCCTCACAACATCTCTGGAATGATTATTTCAACAATCTTTGAACATTTTAAGAAATATATCTCACCCTTCTTCATTGCATGAAGCTTGGAGGAGAGAATAGGAAAAAAATTGGCAGCGGATCATGTCTGTGCAAACCTGCTGACAGGCTCTGTGTCCTTTAGTATAAGTGACATTAAGTTCATCTCCCAAAAAATCCATGTACGTGTAAGTGCGAGAATTGCAGGCTGTAAGAATGATTGCATTCTAAGCATCAGAAAGTTATTAATTAGGTTAATTCAAAATTGGTATTTTTATTGTAATGTATTGTTTACCAGGTAAAGATCTTCTGCAATTTAGGAGGCCAAAGCCTGATACAGCATTTTCTTGTGATATGAGTCCCTCTGGAATTCCGCTTGTTGATGTCTTCAGAAGGCAAAGATTTCTAAAATGAAATATTTTTCACAATAACTAAACCTCTTCTCACATCCTAAAAATAATTGTTTAGGTACTGGTAAAAGAAGGTTCTTTCCTAAATACACCCCTTTGTCCCAAGTCTCCATCTGTAGAAGTATTTCATATGAAAATGTATTCACTAAGTGCATTAGTTCACACTAAATTGAGGCAATCTTTGTAGTGCTGTGAAATGCCATACAACTATACTACTAAAGGTGGTACAGTATTTATACATATTTAGCAGAGGTGACTTTAGATGATGCATGCCATCTCAGCTTTGCTTCTCCCTGAAGTTCCTTTGAAACTTTATTCTTCTGATTTGTGTGGAACGTTGATTTTTAACTATACTCACTACTAAGTACGAAAGAAGAAAGCGAAATAGAAATATTTTTAAACCCATTAACTTAATTTAAAAATCTTTTAAAGTAAATAAGTTCTTCCTGCCAGGAAACCAGATGGCTCTTTTGATAATGGCATAAAATTCAGCTTTAAGTCTTTAAAACAATCTGGAGGCTCCCTGTACCTTTGACATGTATAATTCTTTTCAGATTAAGACCAGATACGCAACCACTATACAAAAGCCCTGACCACATTGGAAAACAGTTGAAATGTCCACAGGAAATTATAAATTTATGAACAAAACCCATAAGAAGTTGTGCTTTACTGAAAATAGCCTTTCAACATAAATTTACATACATATAAGAAATTAGTGTTTTAAAAAAGACTCTAAGTTTAAAAAAAAATTAAATCTACAAAGATAATATAATTTAACTGTCATATTCACCTTTGAGATTCTATTTGCCATTTCCTGGTAAAAAATGTAAAGAACAAGCACTTTGGAAAATATGTACAAATAGTTTGGCAGACAGAAATATCAGGAGTGAAAAAACTTGTAATATTAATTCCTGAAAATGCTTGATCTTCAAAAATGTCCATTTGGCAATCTGTATAAAACAAGAACAAAATATCAAAATTCCAAAAACTTTCATATGTCATCAGCATATTGAGATTTACAGATTATTCATTTCTAGCTTTATTCCCATTTTCCTTCTGTGATTGATAAGTGTTGTGGAAAGGTAACACAACATTTTTAACCAAAAACTATTTTTCAAGAATATTTTGAATATGCAAAGTCATGGAGAGCAGTACAGGGATAAGGTTCATATAGAGGAAAAGAGAAATTACATGTTTCAATAGTGATTTGCTAATCTAATAGGGAAAGTTTAAAATTAATTTTCAATGGGTATATCAGGTTCATGGGAAGACTAGAAAAAAATAAGGTGATGATCTTCTTAACACTTCTTTTACTATTTGAAATGTAGGCAGAATAAATTGGAGTGCTGCCCTCTGACATGGCCAGAATAACACAACAAAAGGCTTGGCAGGATAGTTCACACAACCAGAGTATGGATATAGAGGTTACAGGAAATACTGCCACGTTTAAAAAGAGATTAATGAGTATCCTTCTCCAAAGATATACTTGAAGCTCCAGTTAGAATCAGTCCCAGTTTAAAAAAATTTAAAAAGAAAAAATGGAAGCATTGGCATGGAGGTTGTTTCTTGAACCTATCAAGCTGCAGAGACAGTAAAAATAGTAAAAGAAAGAAATATTGAAATGAACCTATTTCACATATTGACAAAACAACAAGGCAGAAGACATTACCAAGGTTTTATGACTACATTCTATAAATGTCTGTCTGGGCAGGTATAGATGATCTGTCTAAGATTAGGACAGGTGACCTCCTGATCCATTAGTGCTGTCTAGGCTTCTATGATCACATAATTTATTTCTTCTCTCTCTGGCCTGCTCTTGCCTCTTTCACAAGGCACAGTAGGGAAAGGCAGGCAGGAACAAGACTGATTTTCACATGATGCCATGACTTTACCCCAGCTAACAACCAAGCCCCATGCAGCCACTCACTCACTCCCCCACCAGTAAGATCAGGGAGAGAATCAGAAGGGTAACAGCCAGAGAACTTGTGGTTTCAGGTAAAGACTGTTTTATAGGAAAAGTCCACGTTCACCATCAAAAAGGACTTTGGTTGGTTGACCTTGGCTGGATGCCAGGTGCCCAGCAACTCACTCTATCATTTCCCCTTCCCAGCTGGACAGGTTAGGGAAAATTAAATAGAAAATGACTCACAGGTTAAAATAAGGCCATTTACTAAAGCAAAAGCAAAAGTTTGCACACACACAAGCAAAGAGGAAAAACCCAATCAATTTATTTTCTACTTCCCATCAGCAAGTGATATCCAACCACTTCCTGGGAAGCAGGGCCTCAGCATGCGTAGTGGTTGCTCCAGAAGGGAAACATTGTAAATGATAAATACCCACCCTTCCTCCTCCTTTCCTTAGATTTTGTAGCCAAGCTGACATCATATGGTATGGAATATCCCTGTGAGTAATTTGGGTCAGCTGACCCAGATGTATTCCGTCACAGGATCTTGCCCACCCCAGACTATTGATGGGAGGAATGTTGGGNGATGCCAGGTGCCCAGCAACTCACTCTATCATTTCCCCTTCCCAGCTGGACAGGTTAGGGAAAATTAAATAGAAAATGACTCACAGGTTAAAATAAGGCCATTTACTAAAGCAAAAGCAAAAGTTTGCACACACACAAGCAAAGAGGAAAAACCCAATCAATTTATTTTCTACTTCCCATCAGCAAGTGATATCCAACCACTTCCTGGGAAGCAGGGCCTCAGCATGCGTAGTGGTTGCTCCAGAAGGGAAACATTGTAAATGATAAATACCCACCCTTCCTCCTCCTTTCCTTAGATTTTGTAGCCAAGCTGACATCATATGGTATGGAATATCCCTGTGAGTAATTTGGGTCAGCTGACCCAGATGTATTCCGTCACAGGATCTTGCCCACCCCAGACTATTGATGGGAGGAATGTTGGGGAGAGAGTGCTGATGCTGTGCCAGTGCTGACCAGCAGTAAACCCAAGCACTGATTTTAGAAATAAATATATTGATAGAGTCTCTACAAAACATGATTTATACAGGAAAATTAGATTATCTGTGAGATAAAATAAGGCTGTATGAAAGCGGAATAACATCATCACCATTAAGAAGGGAAAATATCACACAGTAAGACAAAGTGGGGATAGAATTAAAAGGAAAAAGAAAAAAAAATGGAAGATGTTTCAGTTGAGAATAAGAAGGTTTGATACACACTGTTTGATTTTAGACTCTTGAGAATTTTGTCTGAGTACTGGTTGCAAGAACAAACACAGACTTTTTGGTTTCATCACAAATCACCCACAAAATGCATAATATATCCTTTCCTATTAGCCAGCTGTATTAGAAAGCTGCAGATCTTCATTAAAATTTTTCAAGTGCATATACAGTATACAAACAGAATGTAGAAAGCTTTATATTTCCCCAGATCTTTGAATCTGTTGGGTTTTTATCTTTCATTTTTGTATCCATCATAAAAAGATAACATACAATTTCATCAAGCTAATCTTATGAAGGAAATCTTTAGATCTTTAAAGAAGGGAACTGTTTCTGTAAGACAAACGATAACATGAAAAAATTAAAAAGAGATGAACCTCCTTTGTCCCTGAGTGTACTAACTGTATTTTAAGAATAAGATTATATTAGAATTATTCTACATAATGATACATTTCTACACGTCAGTGATAGATTGCATTTCATGACCCTTAAACCTAAACAGAATCAGAGATTTTTAAATAGTTACCTGATTCAGAAAGCTGGCATGGCTTTAGAGAGAATCCAGACACAACCTCATCAAGCACCGTTATGTTGGTTGGAGTTCCTACACTGGTATGTTTCAAGAAGCATTTTTTACTGAATGACAAAGAGTAAAGAAAGTGGTAAGAAAACAGGTCTTCTTCCTTGGACTAAACCATCCTCCTGAACCCATAATTCCTACCATTGTGTATGGTCTGGCCATGGGCCAGAACAATCTCCAACCTCCAGAACAGACTTCAAATGATGAACAGAGCTATCCTGTATGATGAACAATGTTTAACTTGTAAAATTGAGCAGACTAAGAGCTCAAAAATAGGTCTCATTAAAATGAAATAATTTCTCTAGATGCTCTGATGATGCCATTTTCAGAACAATAAGCAGAGTGAGATTGAACAGATCAAAAAAGCAGCACAGCTATCAATATAATTTGCATTTCAGTATCTTCAGAGGATTTTAGGGTTTTTTCAGGGTTGTAGTAATCAAGTTTGTCTTTCTCACCAATGGATAAATGAAAGTAAATTTACTATTGATATTTTCCTACCTGTAAGCGTGGACAAACATTGCAAGGAGAAATAAATTGAATATTCTTGAGTAAATTCTTGCACCTTAGAGTGCTCTGAGATTTAATCTACTTAGGCACAGGGCTTCCCAGGGGAATGAATCCAACCTGTATTTACCAAAAGCTTGCATTGTGAAATGTTTCAGAGGCATATGTAAAAAAATGACAACGGTTGTCATTGGTACATCGTTTTTGACACTCTTGATAGCTGTCAGCCATAGTAATATCAAAAATATTCCCTTCCATATCCAGTCCTACATGGACATCTGGGCTGCAAGCTGTGAAGAAAGAGAGATTAAGTTCTGAAAGTGTACTTCTATTCTTTTCCCCATCCCATGCCCCAAATTGCCCAAAAGATAGCAGTTTGTATGACACAGCCCTCATAATCCAGATGCCACATCCCACGCTCACTTCAGTTACATCATACTTTATACATAGATCTAGCACCAAATTAGAAATGTAGGTTTAGTGTAGTACCTCATGGCAAGGGGAAAAACTGGCAGACTTTGCCAGTGCCTCTGCCTGCATGAGAGAGGGGCTCTAACCACTTTGGCTGACTGAGAACAGGATGACATTCACCAAAGAACTCAGAATCCCTATTAAAATATATTTTCCCAGTTCCAAATTCATAGAGCAGTTGAAACGGCAAATTCTGTCCTCATAAGCAACAGACATTTCCCATTTGAGTCAGAATATTACATTTACAGTCCACAGAGGGAGGACTGCAACTGTGGGGTTTGAGATGAAGGTCATTTCACAGAATAAGAGTCAGCCAATGATTGGAGGCATTCTTAAACATGTATGGATAGATTTTCGTTTTAGTCTGATTCTAGAGTAATTCCAGTGATATTAATTAGTCTAAATAGCACAAAGAATAACATCCCACTGAAATCTCTTTTTCTATTCCAAGATACTCAGAAATACCAACATGAAAGGTTATTGGCAGGAAAGGGCTTTTAAGGGGCCTGACTGCTCTGAAGGGCAAGTGGCAATCAAAAGCAAGCACAATTTATTGATAATAGCTACAGTGGAGAACTTGCATAAAAACCCACTTAGTCCTGCCATGTTGAGATGCTATAGCATTACAACTAAAAAGCTAGCCTGACATCCATAAGACACTATTTGTCCTCAAAGGCAGGAAGTGAATAACTATATTCTTCCTTATTCTGTTTTTCTAAAGTACCCTGCTATGCTTAAAGCTAATCTCCTTTTAATGACATCATTATGACAGTGCAAATTTAGAACATACATAAAATAACACATTTTATAGGCTTTTAGTATGCCTGGTGATTACTTGCATGTATGGCATGTTGGCATCAAATCTTCACGCAAAGCACATATACCCTAAAAAATGCAGCTCCTAAAAAATTATTACACAGAGTCACAAAAGTACTAGCATCACTTCGTAGTGATGCACTTTTGCTTTTCTGAGTATCTGCACCTCAGAGTTATAAAGCAGGGTCACACATGCCATATGAGCCACTTTCTGGAGTGGAATTGTAGTAATAAATTAACCTTTAGAACTGGAGTCAGCAGTTAAAGCATGAGCTGCCATCTGCCTCTAGCAATAGAAACAGTGACTACAGGAGCACGATTTCCCTGTTACCTCATATGGGAAACCTGGGTGGTGGATAGGTGGGCCTGACGAGTAAAACCAGTGGAGTTTTTGTCACCTGGGTTTGAAAGTGGTCTGGCAAAGAACACACAAGTTGCTACTTGGCTGCTTCCCTGATTCTATTCCTCTTTCCAAAATGCTATCTTTTTGACAGCTGCTATGCAATGCAGAACATAAAATACATGCATGTGAATAACTATATCTTACCACTAATTTGGTTACACTGTTTTAAGGAATGTCCAGAGATAGCTCCTTCCACATCCACTTTTGGCAGCATTTCTGTATCGCTGTCTTTTAAATAGCAGGAGAACCTGGGTTTTAAAATGCAGCAATTTACAGCTTTTACAGTACAACACAGATTTTTGTAACTATTTCTCAGGTGAAATACAGCTTGTCCAATATCCCTCAACACGAAAATTTTGACAAGTGCAACTGGAAGAAAAATAGGGTCAAGCCTTACATGCTTGGTTGGCACCGGTGGCAGATGAGAATATTTTGTGCTTGTGGGAGCTCCAAGAGGTCTCAATAAAAGGGTTATTTTCTCAGGGTTTGGAGGACAGAAGTGCACTGGGCATAGAGAGAAGACAACCTTATTCTCTCAGGCTACTGAAATTATTAATTGTGAGAAAAATATGTTAAATAGAAAGGATGGGGAACAGTACAGGGGATCATCGGAGATGTGAAATTAGTCACATTGTCCCGCAACAATAACTATGTGGCCTAGAGGAAGGAGTGCAGAGTCCATTCTCTTGCCTTGAAAGGGCTGGTGTGTGAGTGTGAAAAATTGGGCATTGTCAAATTTAACCTTTTGAATTCACGCAAATACTCTTAGATCACCAATTTTAGAGATCCATGACATTGTTTTCCATGGCAACCCTGCACCTTTCCCTGCATGCCTCTGTTCTGTCAAAATGTTACCAGATATCTAAATTATCACAGGAGACCAAAAAAAGACACAAGTACATGAACATTCTACCTTTTTTCAGGATCTTTAGTCCATGTCACTGGCAAGTAGGTGAAGAGCAGGCAGGTAGGATGGTAAGTACACACTATTTGGCAGTAATTGGCAGTCGGTGTAAAAACTGTAGTGAGGTCTCCTCCTTGGAAGAATGTATTTTCATAGATCTGAGTCACACATTCTGACACGGAATAACAAAAAAGTGTCAATTACTAGAGATGGGAACATCCAGTTCACCAGGAGAGGGTGAAGCCACTGCTCCTCTTTGTCATTGACCTTGCTTTCAAAACAGGCTTTTGTCAGAGTGGGTAAGTGGGGTGAGTAGCACAGTTCCTCTGAAAGTCTCATCTTTTCACTCCAGCAGAAATAATACTGTCTAGGGCGTCTACCTCTGTTCCCTGCCTCATACCCAATGCTGGAGCAGGACAGCTTGAGCCCAGGTAGAAAGCCAAGAAGCTGGATGGGCCACAAGGCAGATCTGCACGGAAGAGGGAGAATACATCTTCTCATGGCAATCTCAGGAATAGCAGAAGCCTCTCCTGAGAGACCAATACTGAACATCATTATGAGGAGAACCAGGAACAGGAAGTGCAGAGACTGAAAGGAGTTAGAAAGTTTTATGTAAAGACAATCCTATTTTTTAGAGATCCTCTAAAGTCAGAGTCACAGGTGCTGCCACTGTGCACAGCCTCAATGGCTCCCAGCACTTCACAGACCTTCACCTCTCTCACACTCCACCCTGAACCCCCCAAACCTTCTTCACAACGAAGGAAATACTGTTACAGGAATAATGTCTCAGGAACAGTCTAGAATAAAAATGAGCTCTACCACTAACTTGCAACTGCAGGACTTCTTAACTCTGAATGACATACCGAACTCTCTAATGGCAACCACTCATGCTGCAGAGCTCCACAGCAAGGGTACCTAAGCAGCAACCTGCTCCCATCTTTCAAAATGAAGGTGCTTGTAAGATTACAGAATCACAGAGTATGTTGAGTTGGAAGAGGTCCACAAGGATCACTGAGACCCTCTCCTGGCCCTGCACAG
>WAAE01026738.1:0-14647 GCA_013400495.1 Nicator chloris | reverse complement strand
GATTTCTGGAATTCTCACTTGTGTAACCTTCCTGGACATGTAAAATCACCCAGAACTCAAATATTAAGCAGACTGACTACACTATTTACTATACAAAATTATTCTGTCTTTTAAGCTGTAACAACAGGTGTTAAAACCATGTTTTTAACTCTGACCACATGTAATACTGTCACCTCACTTACAAAATCAGCAGAGCTTAGCAACCTCTTTTAATGTAGCTTATGCCAGTCTTCTGCATAATATCCCATAGATGCTTAGAGAGCTTATCCTCTGAGAAGGGCACCTCTTTGGTTGACTAGTTAAATCCTGAATAAATATTCTCTACTTACAGTCAGAGTAATGCTCTCCTCTGCCACAGGAAAGGGACATAAGAAATTTTAACAATTTATGTACATTGATTCCATATCTACTGTGTATATTTGCAACCAGAAAATTGTTGATTGAGACACTGCAATTGTAGTTTTTCAGATGTTGTTCAGTATCACTGTGACACATCTTTCTGTACAAATGTTCTTCTCTGTTGTAGAAAATAGAAGGTAGCTGATTGCTACAAAACATTCAGGACAATATGTAACATTATGTTCTCTGCCTGCATGGAACCATATCTAACTTTCCAGAGATAATCAAAGCCACAAAGTCCTCAAACTTCCCTCACCTATTCCAGGGCCTAAGCAGTAGCATGGCTATTCTCCAATATGTTAAGCTTTAAATATATATTTTTAAAAATATGGTAGCATGTACTCTGAGAAAAAGAATGATGAACTGCAATTTATCACTCACATTTACAGAGTTGCTACATGCATTATATGAAGTTTGAAAGGTTCTCCTAAATACTTTTCTACTTGTATTCCTTTGCTAATACTGTTGGAAATAAACACCTTCCCCCAGTCCCCCTCCTTTTTTAAAGGCCATAACTAAAGTACAGAAGAGATTAGGTTTCAGAATTTTGGATCTACAAAGAATTCTTACATAAGCATTCTACCAAATTTACGAAGGTTTGAAAATCCTTTTCATATCAGCTGCCATAAATTATCATGTATTAGTTGAGGCCTATTTAGATTGTAAAGGTACTGACATCTACTAGAGTAGATCTACTATTCATCACTAGAGTGATGAATATCATCTCATATAAATGGAATGAATAGTAACAACTAGAGTTGCTTGAGTATTCCTTTTCTAATTCTTCTATTGTAAAAGGGGAAAAAGAATAGTACTGCTTGCAACCACAATTTCTGCTTTAAGCAACTAAGAAATGACAACATTCATAGAATGTGATTCTGAGCTAGAAGAAAGGAGGTTTGTTTCCCTGTACCCTTGTAAAAAAATTAAGTAGAAATGAAGTCAGTATATATTAAAGAGTTTTCTGTGTTCTTTATTTTCTATTAAAAGGTAGATGCTACCTGGAAATTAGGTCAAGTTAAAAAATCGCAAATAATAAAAAGCCCTTGCAACTTCATGTTCTTTTTATAGAATTTTACTGTGTTTACCAAAAAAAAAAAAAAAATTTACTGTCACCTAAATTTGACATAATCCTAATTCTTTCTCATTTCAACATGTGATTCTGGAATATGAATAACTAAACCTCTCTGGAAATATGTAAGCAATTGAAATGTAGAAGCAAAAACCTAAGCCTAAACTCACTTGCCAGTGTAAAGTAAGTATTGGCAACTGATTGGCTGAACACTTCCATGCAATCCTGTTGTCTCTGTTAAATTGAACATTACACAAGTAGCACTCTCAATATATGATTCAAAATTAACTGAATTGTTAACAGCCCTATTCAGGTGCAATCACTATGTTTTTTTCAAACACCATGCATATGAGTGGATTTTTTCATTGTTTAGATGTTTGGACAAATGGCAGTTTATCCTTTATATACAAATATACAGACAGAATCTGAATATTTACACAAATATTCTTTGTCATATAATATCTACCGACTTTCCATAAAGCCAACGGATATTAAAATATGAAGGTGATTTCTGCTTGATCTCAAGGTTTCAGGACAGATATCAATATTTCATAGCTCTGAAATTAACTGCTGTGTAGGGTTTTTGGGTTTTTGTTGACTTTTTTTTTTAAGTTGTTGACAGTAACATTTCAATCTCAGTTTTATATGGCACTTTACAATAAGTTACACTTTGGAGCATTATTGCACAAAGAAAAGAATGGCATTCACATCCTGATGTTAAAATGTACTTCAAAATGAAAGCCAATTCAGCTGACTCTTGAAGGAGGACAACTTGTTTATTTGCAACAGGGGTATAGGTTCATCAGTATCAGAAATTACATGACTGTAAGACACAATATACCATGCATAAACTTTTGATCAGAAAGTCGTAGCAGAAGATAGATTCAGAGAGAGACAGAGACAGAGAGACAAGGGATAGAAATGCTGAATCAGTAAGTGAGAAAGTGGGGAGGTCTAAAAAGCCCAGACTACCTTTCCCTTCCCTGCTACTTTACCTCCACCTTATCTTCCCCCAAAACCCACTCATTCAATGTAATTAATAAGTTTGTGAGCAGATAAAGCACTCAATAGTTCTCTTTGACTCCAAAAATACCTCTGAGAACATCCACTTGAGAAAATATATTGGCTCAACTCATAGCTTGTTGTACGTCAAAACACTATCTAATTTCTCATATTTTTCACTCTGCAAGATCCCAAGAGCACTTACATTTCTATATTTTGGAGTATCTTCCCCAGTGATTGCTTACATGAATAGCTTTTTTCATTTAAGTCAGTGAACATTTATACCATTTCCCTGACATTCACTTTGTCTCCTTTCCCTCTCCACCTTCAAAAGAGTTTAACCAAAGTTTACTGTGTTCAAAGACAGGTTCCTTAATGTAGACATTAATTTAGTGATGACAGAGGCTTCATCTTTTTTGTTCATGGTTTATCCTTAGAGAGGTGGCTCCTAGCAGCAAAGAGGAAATACCCATTAGCTTTTGCCCTTCTGCTGCACTACTAGTGAGCAGAAACACTGCAAGGAGGGAGGAGAATGGTCCTTCCTTCAAAGCAAACCTGCCCCATTGGGATAAAGGTAGCAAGATTTACTACCAGAAAAGAGTTTGTGACAACAATAAGGACTGAGAGATATGTGAGAAGAGCAGGGAGCAGGAGCAAAGGTGGATTTCAGCAGTGATAATAACTTTTTTTGAAGGGAGTAAGTACAGACTACAAGGATATTTTTGTTGTCAAACCTAGCCTCTAAGGTATAAAATACATATGACTTAGAGAATGTGAAAATTCATAGTCCTTACATAATTAGCTTATTTTCAGAGAGACTGTGGTATTATAAACCCAAGCATTATACAGCTATGCTTTCAT
This sequence comes from Nicator chloris, assembly GCA_013400495.1. Lineage (NCBI taxonomy): Eukaryota > Metazoa > Chordata > Aves > Passeriformes > Pycnonotidae > Nicator > Nicator chloris. The sequence continues at coordinate 11,313 of WAAE01026738.1, read as the reverse complement.
GCAATCTGTCCACCCTTTCTCCAACCATAATACTACTTTATATAAACAGATAACGAAGTCCAACATCAGTGTAATAGCAACAGCACCTCTAGGCTTACAGTATCTTGATTTTGCTTCATGACATGATAGAAGTTTCTTTTCTCCAGTGTAGAAAAAAGAGCACAGTCCACCTTCTCTCTTACACTGGTACTCTATTCTCAGCCTCTTGCTCACCTTCTATTTTATACCAGAACAGCACTTGTTCTCACTCCTGGCAAAACAACTGGCATGTTAATAAATTCTGCATAGCAAATATGTCATGGAATAAATGCTCTACTTATATTTGCAGAGAAGACCATAGTTATTGTTCCAAGCTATCAGTAGACATCAATTTTGAATAAATCAGAGAAAGAGACTAGAAGGGGCTAAAAATATATTGTATAACCTCATAAATATTATTATATTATTCCATAAATTTACAAGTCCATAAAAGGCCATGCTTTTAGCATTGATTCTGCTCAGTAAAAATTAATCTGCCTATGATCAAAGAGAAAAGAAAAATTTAACAGTTATATGAAAAAAAAGGCTACTGAAATATATAACAAGAACCATGCTGTCAAAAAGGTCTTGCTTGCACATCCTACTTTGTCTTTCCTGCTTCCTGTTCAAATGAGTCTTTGCTCTCCTGCCATTTTCCATGATTGTTGCAACTCAGGAGTATTTCCAACTCAGATCTCCACTACAAATCCCTGCTTGGTCCCATTGCATCCCTTATCCAATATTGTCTATGAGTCCCTTCATTTTCTTCCAGCAAAAAAACAGGTTTTGTTTTGCCACTTTGTTTCACAATTTAGCTTTCTTACTCTCTTCTCCATCAAAATTCCTGTGTAAACTTGATTTCCCTCTCTGCATTTTCCGTCTTCCCTCTACTCCTCCCTGTTGAAGCCTTCAAAGAAGATCATAAAGCTTGCATTATGTTTTAGATAGTTTCCTGTGAAGTAGAGTTTCATAAGTCAAAAATCCAAACATACAAATAAACAAAACTTTCTAGATCCAGGAAGACAAGAGTTATTGCTGAATGATTTCCTGGGGTTATGGAGCCTTCATGTTTTATGTTAAGACACTGTGGGCTTTCCCACATGGTTCTAGTTTACCCATGAATATTTTTTCCACAAATGTAAAGAGAAACAAATAAAGACAAACAAAAGACAATCCTGTGCAAAAAAAAAATTACGAAGAATTTGAGCCTTCATGAAATATTAAAGATATGACAAATACAGAGTAAAGCAGCATTGCAAGCACCAACTCCTAGCAAAAAAAAAAAATTTCTTAAAATGTTGAAAGCAGGTGTTTACTGCCATGTAAAGGTGCTGTATTTTCAAAGACTAAACTAGTATTTCTGTGTTGAGCAAAATGACCCATGATCTTAGAGGTCTGTTACAAACACAATGATTCTACTTTTCTTTTATTTCACTAAAAGTATAACTTCAATGTAAAGTTACATTTGAGACAAATTCAGATTATTTCTTACCTTTCTGATAGGCAACAAACCTTATTGGAACATCAAGAAATATAGCATAGTGATGATTAGGGTTTACTGCACATTTCCTTTATGCATATATAAAGCCAATGGCATGAACTATTGCTATCTTCTCCCAAGGAGTGATTTAGTAATCACTCTCTGTTACTGTGTGGACCTAGGACTATTTTCATTCTGAGCATTTTCACATTCACACTTATTTAAGGGTGAAACAGAGTAATTATTTTACATGTCTCAGTTTCAATTTCTCCTGAATACAGGTAATTAGCCATTAGTTGCATTTTAGGCCATTATAACTTTAAAGTATCAAAATCTACTTCTACAGCCTGCTGATGATTAGATTATAAGGATACTTCCCACCTGTCCTATGCAATATGTGAAACTGTTGTAACACAGTGGACTCCCATGTCCAGTTACACAACACTGAACATTTCAAATAGTAATTGTCCTGATTTAGGCCAAATTTGGGAGGAAACCTCTGAATGAGGTCCCTCTAGAAAGCAAATTGAAGTGTCCCCCCCTCCAACTGGTCCGGGAAAAAATTTCCTTAGAGAAAAGTGGAAAAAACGGTTTATTCCACAAGCAAAGTTCCCACAAGCATAAAAAATGAACAATATCAAACAACAAAACCTCTCGCTGTTCTGAAGAGAGATGGCAAAATTGAGAGTCCTTGCTGTGGGTTGGAGCTCAGCTGGCCCAGTCTCTCATCAGTCCCTCCTGCACTGGGAAATGTTGTCCTGGGCTCTGGTGGGCCACAGGTGTGAGATCTGGGTGTTTTCTGGGTTTTCAGTCCAGAGCAGGTTTGAACAGTTCCAAGAAAAAGAAAAAAAATCAGTCCAGGGAAATTCTCTGCCTCAGCTAGCTAAAAGCTACAAAGCAAAGGAGAGCTCTCTCTCACTGTCCATCCATAGACAGCACAGTCCAGGAGCAGGATGCAGAGGAGTGAGTGAAGTTTCTGAAAACAAACTGTGCGCTTCTTCTTTCCCCCCTTCGCTCTCAGAACCAGTCTTAAGGTGTAGAACTCAATATCCAGCATAAACAGAACAGACAATTGGGGATACAAGCATCACAAAGTCACCCCAGACAGTAATGCTCTTTAAACATTTACAAAGAAAGATTAGAGTTGGCATTACAGTCTAGTGACTAAGTCTAGGGAAGAGAAGACTAAGAGAGGATCTTACTAAGGCATATAAATATCTCAAAGGTGGGTGTCAAAAGGATGGTGCCAGATTCTTTTTGTGGTGCCCCATGACAGAATGAGGAGTAACAGCCATAAACTAAAACACAAGTTCCACCTCAACATGAGTAAGGAGTTTATATTGAGAGTGGCACAGCATTGGAACAGGCTGCCCATAGAGGTCATGGAATTTCCCTCTGTTGAGATACTCAAAACCCACCTGGAGGTGTTCCTTTGTCACCTGCTCCAGGTGACCCTGCATTGGCAGTGGGATTGGATTGTATCACCTCCAGAGATCCCTTCCAACCCTAATGATTCTGTGAATCTATGATTCTGTGACAAGCAGAGACAGATTATGAAATAAACATAAAAGACAAATAGGAAATCAGTAACTTTTCAAATACAAAATAGTCAAAACCCCTGGAAGAGTGGGAACACTGGAGTCTGTTTTGTTAGGTGTGGATAGTTTATTGGTTGTTTTTAAAAACTACATTTGTTTTTCATTTTCCAAAGTGATTTTGGTAGAAATCCTCAAGCCTTGAAGAACAGGTTTGTGTTTGACTGAATAAGACCTTTTCATCTACGGTTCTATAACCACCCTGAGGGAGCTCAAAATGTTGATAATGATTTATATAACAAGGTTTACTCAATTCAGCTGTCAAGGACAATTTCAGAACAAATACTGAAGCCAGCATGGCTACTGTAACTATCAGACCTGACACTGATGATTTTTATCTTTTTGGTTATTTTTTTAAAAAGCTTAATTGGCATATTAAATTTGTGACTTTACTCACCAAACACTCAAAATTTCCATGTGGTGCAATTGTTTCATTAACCCTGCCTTCGATAACTCTCTGTATTTCCTTTTCACTAGAAAAACCTACTGTGCAGGATTTTCTGCAGGGAAAGAGAATATAAGCTTTTTTTGACATTAACTGTATCTCAACAGCTGTCAAGACTTGGAACAAGTACTGCATTCTTGCTGTCACAAGGAAGCCAAAATTTTAAGCTCTGTTTCTCTAACAAGATCAAATTTTTAGAAGGGGAAGATAAGTCCCAGGTTCCATGACACACTTTTCAGTTTCTTAGTCATTGTGTTGGTTAAGAACAAGACTCCTGGAACACTTGTTCCAAATTCTTGCAAAAATACCCCTCACCTGGAAACTTCTACTGTAGGGGGTGTAGGAAAAAAGAAATCAACTTGTGAAACAATAAGGCCATATGCCCTTCCATGTGAAAATCCCCATTTCAGAAGTTATCTCTAGGAATAGACTTCAACTGATTTTATGCCTTCTTTGAACTTCTCATGGAGAAAAAAAAATAAAGGTAGGAGAGAGGATAATATAATCCAATGTTCACAGCAGTGTTGCAAGGATCTTAGAGGAAGTAACAGACTTGCAAACAAGTCTTCTTTAAAGTAGAAGCAAAACTATAAAAATATTACTGCTACTGTAAAAGGGACAGACTATGTTGGCATTTCAAGGTAAAATAAATCAGCTACTGAATTGCACTTGGAGAAGCCCGAAATGGTTTGTTTTAATTTTTTTGTTTAACATTGATTTATGTCAAACAGCATTTTTCATAATGAAAACAAAACTCCAAATTTTATCACAAGAAATGTGAGGACTGCCTTAATGTTTAATTTCAGTTTTCATTCTCCAGAAGTCCTTTAAATGAATGATTATAGAAAGGCAAGAACAGACCAAACATAAAAATCTCCCTGCCAGTCTCCTACTATTCTTCAGCTTTTGTAGAGCTTTGATGGCTTTCACACTAATAACTTTGATCTTCTCTGATCAGTCGGTATTCTATTACATCTCTCTAAACAGAGGTGGGAAGACAGAAACTTCAAGCATTCAAGATATGAACATCTATACTGTATCTTTGATGTAATGGGATATTCTATTTATTTTCTTAATAGTTTCTAACACTTGATTTGGGATTTTTTTTATGATTACTGTATACTGAGTTGACACTTTATACAAATATCAGGCGTGAACCCCCAAAACTGCTCCTTAGTCTGTCACTGTAAAAAGAGTCAAGATTTTTTTATTTTCCTTCTATGCTTGTGCATCATTTCAAACATATGTTCAACTTCATTATGCCATTTCATAGTACAATCCCACAGTTTCCTAAGACTCTTTCTTCTACTAATATAGTTAGCCAGTTCTTCAACTGATCAACTTTATTTTCTCAGTGAACTGTTTTCCATTCCACTGATTATTCCATTTTTCAAGGCATTAAAGAACTTACTGGCTTGTAGAGTTTCACTACTGATCTTCAGCTACAATGAAAAATTTACTGTTTTACTGTTTCCTACCCTCTAGCTGTTCCCTCTCCTTAAGAGTTTGTTTTATGGGACTCAGCAGCAGACTTCTGGAAATTTAGAAAGGTTCCATCAATCCATTATTCACACAACAGCTAACTCTTCCAAATCTGCCAAGATGTTTCAGGATAGAATTTCTCTTAAACACCCACCCCCCCATCCAGTTATGTTGATTGTTCCTAACTAGGTAATATTTAGCTGTGTGCTCACCAATTCTATTCTGAAGCATTATTTCTATTACCTTACCTGATACAGCAGGACATCAGCCCTATGGCTTGTAGCTTCCTGGAGCTATCCTAAAACCTTTTCTGTCATCACAGTTAATGTCATGCCTGAAACTGACTTGTCATTGAAGACATCAAAAATTCCTAACGCTCATTTTCTCTGTTTATTCTACTATCACTCATGTAGTTTATTTTCCAAAAAGGATTTTTTGAAAGGATTTTTTTTAAACTACTCATGTAGTTTATTTTCCAAAAAGGATTTTTTGAAAGCTCACATTCAAAGAAGGAATCCAACCTAAATATTTCCTCAGTTTCTTGTAAGTGCAGACAGAATAAAGTGCAAAAAGATGTAAAGTTTTTCTGTAATGTCCTGGGTTCTCCATTTTTTTAATATGCAGTCATCAAACTTGCTCACTGAGATCTTGCTTTAGAAATACAGAGGAAAAATGTGTTAATAGAGAAGACACATTTTGCTAGCTTTCCTTCAAAGCATTTTTGATCCACTTTTTTTTTTTTTTTTTTTTTTTTTTTTTTTTTTTTTTTTTTTTTGTCTAGACTAACAGTTTCAGAATTTATCATCTTTAATTTTCTTCATTTAGAAAATCCTTAGCCATACTAGTTTCCTGTAGCACTTTTTGGAGTTTATTTCTAAATACTCCACAATGACAGGTAATCTCATTAGATTACTCTCAATGACAGGTAAGAGCATTAAATATTCAGAGAGGAGAGCACCCAATTTTCTAGTTCTGTGATTAGAACAGCCAGAACAGAATACTGGTTTCCATCCCTGTTTCCAGAGCTGTTTCCACAAATCATAAACATATTTTAAATGCAAATGTGAATGAGATAAAAAGCATGGCCATAAAAGCATTAGCTGATGAGGCTCTATTCTCTTTCCTTCCCTGGCATATTCCAGCATGTTGCACTGCATAGGGGTTCCTAAATGCTTGTATTCTTTTTAAGTGCAAATTTTTACCTCGACTGTCTGTGATACTTGATATCTGCTAAGTAAAGTGACAGGAGATTAAATCAACACCACGAGGCATTGCAGTTGGTATGCCTTATAAACAATAAAACATCAGACAGACTTTAGCTCATTTGGAGACTGGGCTTTGATCATATCAAGCAGAAGAAAATTATAAGGAAAGTAACAAATAAGTTATGGGTGCTGGCAATAAGAAAACCTGTCTCATTAAATCCCTTGCTTTGCAAGTACTTAAAAGATGTGTGTGTTTAATTTCATAGTTAACTGCCTTTCTTATATTATCCAATAAATATACCTTATATCACACTTAAGGTTTCTTAAACCATATTTTTTTCTCCGTATTAGAAAACATAAGGTATGCAAAACAGAAAGTTATCCTGGTGATAAGTTTGACTGTCAAGGATTTGGTACCACCCTGGCTAGCTTTGCACTTTTCGGCTCAGATATTGTATGCACTTATTTGCAAACATTTTCAGACTCAGTAAGAAGTCAGGAAAAAAGGCAAGTTTTTGTTCTTAGACAGTACTTTTAAACTATGCATTTGTGGTTAGATCATTGTCAGCAATTAAGAAAATCTATACATTGCTACTGTTTGCTCTTTTTTTTCTGTTTAAATTTAAGTGTTGAAGCATGAAGGGTGAGAAATAAGTTCAGTAATAAGGGCTGGTATCTTGCTTAGGAAAAACAAAAGTTACTGATGCTTCTTGTTACGGAAANCCTGGCCAGGCCACAGGTCCCAGGCCCTTTGTTGTGCAAAGGGTCAGTCATTCCTGACCTTTTGCCTTGGGCTGTTGGAGCTCGACCTGTAGCTCCCACTGCTGCTCACCGAGATAGCGGCACTGAATGGATTCCTCAACACTTATCAGGACATTCTTCCTTTTCTTAAACAAAGTCAAAAGTGAAAACGGTTCAGAATGAATTACAGTTTGGCTATGTAGACTTTTTATAATCAGCTTCATTAACAATCTACATTCACATATTCAGGGGCAATTTCTCTTCTCCTTCTGCTTATGTCAGAAAAGAGCAACTCTCCAGCATTATGTTTGGTGTACTCAGAGTCGATACAAAGCTGAGGACATGAAAGGCAAAAGGGCCAAATTAAGAAACCAAGAAATTACAGAAGAATTAGACCATTCTAATACAAGAAGTAAGGACCTAAAAAAACCTGCATAACCAATATGTGCAATTTTCTTGTATAGATTTAAGTGGAAAAAGCAGAACTTCTAGTTTGATACTATGACATAATGACATTGTCAATAGGTTTTGCTAACTGACAGGTAAATCCTTATTCACCAAAAAGCAAAGAAAACTCTTGGACCATCCTGACAATAGATGTATATGTGTTTCATAACAATTAATCTAGTGATTTTTTTTTTCCAAAGAATACTGCTAAAATCTCATCCAAATTTCACAAAGAACTCCAGGACTACAATATCATTTTTAACTATTGTAACATATGAACTCTAATGTCTAGCAAAGAACTGATTTTAAGATTCTAGTAAGTATTTTCTTGATGGACCTATATTTTTTTTTTTAATCTTTATAATGGAAATATTAGGGGACCAAATGTTAATATGCAAGAAAAGTAATTACTGATCAGTCCTATCTCTCGTGTTAGACACAGCAATTTTAGAATATGTGGTAAGTGTGACATGCAGTGGATCTCTAAGATCAGATGTTTCATTGTCATAGACTTGGGTTTTATATTTGGAGTTTAATTGAAATGGTGCTTCCAATTAAAAATAACTTTGCTAATGAATAAAATAAAAGCCCATGTGATCAATTAATTTAAATGCTATTGTAACTTTCTGAGAAAGGGCAGGAAAGTTTCTATTTGATTACTACAGTGTTGGGGGTTTGTTAGCTTGATTTTAATTTTACATTTAGAAGCATACGTTATCTGCCTAAGTAAAGCCTGTTAATCTAATTTCAAATAAAATGTCAAGATACTAAGAGCAAAAGGAATAGGGAAAGTCCCACAATATTTAGACAGTTTATTTTGGAAAGACACTCAAGGTAACTCCTTGGTTTTCTCCATCTAATTTCAAAGTTTTCACAGTCTCAGAAATTCTGACTAGGATCTGAAGGTAGAAAAACAAAGTTGAGTTCTGATGAAGCATTTTAGAATCTGCCACTTTTAAGTCCTTTAAAGGCACTACTGCAAAACTAAGGCAGTGGGAATGGCTGTACCCACACAGCAACTTTCTGTGTTGATGAGTAGAACTCTGTGCAGTTTGTTACACCAGCAGAAATTAATTTCCTTTACAGAGAGAGCAGAAGCATAATTTCTTGTCAAATCTGACCTTAAAAATAACATTTATGAAATATATATATTATAATGATTGTAAATATAAAGTTACCTCCTGTTCCCAAATGGAAAATGCTATTTCAAAGTTTAGTTACTATTTATTTATTTTTAATTTTGAACTTTACCATTATGCACCTGAATTTAGAATAGTAGAGTACATTAGAATATTTTTTCCCCTTGAAACACTGCACTGTTTTTTCTTTTGAGCCTGCTGGGGCTTTCAATTATGAAATCAAATCTCGTCTCATCATCTGTCATCTCCTGGGAAACAAAAACATGTTGACCTTACCTCCCACTGCTTAGAAGGATGAGTCATTTGTTTGCTTCATTTCCACAGATGAAATGCACCTGCATAAGGAGTTGCTTACATTGTATAGGCCAATGCTGTATTATGCCCAGCAAATAACATTCCCAGGGATTACCCTGTGCATTAGGCAAACACTTCAGTACTTGAGGAATTGCTTTTCTTGTCACACTTACTGTGCTTTTTCCTTACACAAATCTGAATGAAATAGTTACCAGTAATAACTTAATCAAGTTTGTATCACACTTGTTTCATAAAGGCATTTTAACTGATTGGTAAGCGAAAACTGCATATAATACAGTATTACATAACTGTACATAACTAGTACTACAAAAACAAAGTAGTTTTTAAAGTAAGGTGTTATCTAAAAGCAAAGATTTGGAAAAATGTATTCAGAAGTTTTATAATGAACTTGTTGATTATGGGTGGATACTTTGCAATCTCATCAAAGTAATGTTTTATTACTATAACTAAAGTGATTTTACTGCAGTAAATGTTTGTATTGAAATGTTTTCATTTGAAATTAGTAAAGAGCAGGGATTAACCATCCATTACAAATGCAGTGGATTAAGCTTTAATAGCTCTAAAACATAGAGAACAATGTTTATAGTGCCGGAGTTCAGTGAAATGGTTATTTAAACAGCTTTTACAAATTAAGTCTGAGAACATCTCTATCATTTGTATGACCCACACTTGCTTACCTGGCAAACGGGGCATGATACTTTCAACAGTTGTTACAGAAATAGCAGTAATGATTTTTAACTAGCAAAGAAGGTGTTTCAGTAAAAATCACTTGAAATAACATTATCAAATGATTAGTCAATGAAGCTTTATTTGCTCCTTTTTCATTTTTTCCCAATTTTAAAAAAAATATATTTGATAGAGGCAATCTGTAGTTAACCACACTAAGGCCTTGAAAAAATGTATGTATGACTGATATATAATATACATAAAGAAAGTATCTACATTTTAGAAAGAAAAACACATAGAGCCTACAAAGATTTTAAAATTGGTGGTACGAAACATATACAGCCAGCTGAGGCTTAGGTTCTGCAACTTGCATACAAGAAAATCAAGTTCATGACAGGAAACATTACATCCATTAGCAAATGCTTGTAGGACTGTACACAAAACTTGCTTTCTTATGAAATGTATACCTACAGAAACATGAATATTTGTAGATATTTATATGTAGTCTTATCATAAGACGAGTAAAAAAAATGCCTTGCCTTTCAGATGAGAATTCTGCTAATGGCATTGAAAGTATCTTATTGTTAACTTTGGAGCTCAAGTGAACATTGCTTATATCTGTTGTTATGGATGTGTTCTAGAACAGAACGGGCACAGACAACCAAAACAAGAAACCTAAATATAAAATTAAAAATAGGCCAAATTAATGAGTGCAACATCAGCCTTAGGTGGATGCAGCAATAAAACTTTTTATGCTTACTATATGGGAGACTCCTGGGGAAAAAATGTCACTCTTAGAATATTATTTATTTGATCAATGGGAAAGTTTAAATATATATTATAAATTATCAGAACAATTAAATAAGTACTTTTTTTTACTTGTACCTTTGAGAAATGTTTTATTCATCTATTCAATGGAAGTGTCACTTATGCACACAGTTGTACCATTTATGTTCAAATCTAAGTAAATATTTTAGTGAAGTCAACTGGTTACAAAGAAATATAATTCTAAAATGTAAGAGACTTAACTACAACATTATTTACAGTTGAGAAAGAGCAGATCATAATATGTACATATTTTTCTCTCATTTCCAAGCCTTTACTGACTCTTGCATTAGTGCTGATGAAGTAGCTTCAAGCTAGCAGTTACTGACACAAATTTAGAAATGTATATTGTAATCATTATTTTCAGATGTCTGAAATATTTCATAATATGATAAAGAAAGGAGGTTTCTAGCTCAAGAAAACATGCAAAGGACAAGAGCTGTTACTGCACTAGTCATGGCCCTGTTTATGTTTATCTGCTGTCTGTTTCCAACATTCAATTTACACAGTTACACAGCAGAAATTAACAACTCAATGATTTAAAAACAAAGATCTCCAAAATCCAGAAGAAATATAGAAGATACTGTAACCGTAATTATAAAAACTGAAAAGATAAAAAGAACTCTTTTCAGAAGTTGAGATGCTGGAGTTTGCAATGTTTTCCAAGACTTCAAAATTCATAAATGTGTTAAGATGTCCCAAAGCACAAATTCCATTTCAAAAGATGGAAAGCAATAGCATTTCATTTTATGAAAATTCAGGAATTTCTATAAGTCCCAAGATGTCCAAACAATGTGTTTGCTCAAGTGCTTCGCTGTGCTGCTGTGTCAGACATTAGTATGCCTTCAAAGAGAACAGAAAACAGAAAGGACATGATGCTAAACTAGAAGGGTGTCTGCAGCCATTTTGTTCCCATGGTCTCAAAGACCTCTCCTGTGACCCCATGTCCTGGGGT